>JABSTQ010009313.1:0-275329 GCA_013358835.2 Ixodes persulcatus | reverse complement strand
CTTTATTTTTCGGTATAAGAACTTTTTTGTTCGGCTTTTCTTCTGTTTGGGTGGTTATTTTGGGTGATTAGGAGCGCGTTTGAATCTGTTATGCAGGCTGTCTTTTGTATGATGTATACGCAGTGTGACCCAGGCTTTACGCTCTTTCGTCTGCAATGGGTTAGTTTTCTTGTGTCATGTCCTTAGCTACCTTTTTTTTCGGTATAAGAACTTTTTTGTTCGGCTTTTCTTCTGTTTGGGTGGTTATTTTGGGTGATTAGGAGCGCGTTTGAATCTGTTATGCAGGCTGTCTTTTGTATGATGTATACGCAGTGTGACCCAGGCTTTACGCTCTTTCGTCTGCAATGGGTTAGTTTTCTTGTGTCATGTCCTTAGCTACCTTTATTTTTCGGTATAAGAACTTTTTTGTTCGGCTTTTCTTCTGTTTGGGTGGTTATTTTGGGTGATTAGGAGCGCGTTGAATCTGTTATGCAGGCTGTCTTTTGTATGATGTATACGCAGTGTGACCCAGGCTTTACGCTCTTTCGTCTGCAATGGGTTAGTTTTCTTGTGTCATGTCCTTAGCTACCTTTATTTTTCGGTATAAGAACTTTTTTGTTCGGCTTTTCTTCTGTTTGGGTGGTTATTTTGGGTGATTAGGAGCGCGTTTGAATCTGTTATGCAGGCTGTCTTTTGTATGATGTATACGCAGTGTGACCCAGGCTTTACGCTCTTTCGTCTGCAATGGGTTAGTTTTCTTGTGTCATGTCCTTAGCTACCTTTATTTTTCGGTATAAGAACTTTTTTGTTCGGCTTTTCTTCTGTTTGGGTGGTTATTTTGGGTGATTAGGAGCGCGTTTGAATCTGTTATGCAGGCTGTCTTTGTATGATGTATACGCAGTGTGACCCAGGCTTTACGCTCTTTCGTCTGCAATGGGTTAGTTTTCTTGTGTCATGTCCTTAGCTACCTTTTTTTTTTTCGGTATAAGATATTTTTTGTTCGGCTTTTCTTCTGTTTGGGTGGTTATTTTGGGTGATTAGGAGCAGCGAGACTGGCCGACAAGATAATAGGGTTATGGCCAAAACAAACGTTTTATGCTGTTCCATCCACGAGTTGGAGACTCTTATAACGCTGCTCAATTTTCTCAGTATTTTCTCGAATAGTTGACCCATGAAGTTAAAAACGAATAGTATAGTTTATAGCATATTAGGAACATAGGTAATTTCGTGTCGGCAGTATTTAACCAAATTGAAAAACAAAAAAACGTTTCATTCTCCTTTTAACGCTCCTCCTATTAATATTCTTCTTAATATTAAAAAAACACACACAAAACGAAATTATACATTAGAGATGCACGCTGGGAAGGACCTGGCGTGCGCAGTTAGGTGCGATCCCGCCCGTTTGTGGAGTTTCGAAAATCGAACTATAATTTTGTTCCACCGTACGGTTGCACCAGACGGGTAATTAACTGGTCTTTTGACGTCTTCGGTAGTTTTCGCACAGCTTCCCAATGGATGATTTATTGCCATCGTCATTTTTCTCGCGGAAACACAGGGAAGTTACTAGTCTTCCAGCACTCCACCGCTTCCTGAGGATTAATGTGCCTCAGTCGCCATGACGGTTCTCCGACCAATGGATTAACGACTGAGATAGCCAAGGAGCCCCGGCACGATGTTCGGGGTAATCCATGCTTGTAAGTTTGAAGAAAAGAAAATGCCCAGCAACGCTGCTCCATGCTCGCAAGCCCACGAAGTGCGCTCAATGGGGACACGGACGGGGCGCTCTGGTGCATCTGCGCATTTGCTGATAGTAACTCACCTTGGCTCCCGTTTATTTGCATCAAACTTGGCGACAGGTGTGAAAGTGTACGAAAGTGCGCACGCAAGTGTTTCTATAGTTGCTACAAATGGTATTCTCGGGACACCCTAATGTTTTAGCTGTTCGCAGCGCGTGCTCACAATTCTACTAATACCGGGAAGAAAAGCAGGTTTTGCGCATCGTTCGTGCGTCGCGGGAAGTAGTTCTTACAAGATTGGTCGTTGATAAAAGAAACGAGACTTTTTGTGTTTGAAACGTGTACGTCTCTCGATAATAACATAAAACTAATCTAAGATTCACCACGTATTCTTAGTTCAACTTTTGAAGGGGAAACCCTATAACATTTCATGAGGAGGACTTTGTCACTCTTGGGGTGAATACGAGTATAAACAGCGAGCAAGCTTTCCGAATTGAGTCTTTTGCGCATCGATACGCAAAGGTGTCCGAGCCAATCAAAGAGCAGCGTACAGAAGCAAACCCGCAATGACGAGGCAACCAACCTCGCGTCCTACATTGGTAGAGCGAAAACAAAGGCACGTGGGTGCATTTGGGGGGGGGGGGGGGGGGGGGGGTAAGGAGCAGACAGATCTGCACGCCGTACACGGCCTGGAAGTTGGTTTGATGTATACGCAGTGTTGACCCAGGCTTTACGCTCTTTCCGTCTGAAACATGGGTAGTTTTCTTGTTGTCATGTCCTTAGCTACCTTATTTTTCGGTATAAGAACTTTTTTGTCGGCTTTTCGGTCTGTTTGGGTGGTTATTTTGGGTGATTAGGAGCGCGTTTGAATCTGTTATGCAGGCGGTCTTTTGTATGATGTATACGCAGTGTGACCCAGGCTTACGCTCTTTCGTCTGCAATGGGTTAGTTTTCTTGTGTCATGTCCTTAGCTACCTTTATTTTCGGTATAAGACTTTTTGTTCGGCTTTTCTTCTGTTTGGGTGGTTATTTTGGGTGATTAGGAGCGCGTTTGAATCTGTTATGCAGGCTGTCTTTTGTATGATGTATACGCAGTGTGACCCAGGCTTTACGCTCTTTCGTCTGCAATGGGTTAGTTTTCTTGTGTCATGTCCTTAGCTACCTTTTTTTTTTCGGTATAAGATATTTTTTGTTCGGCTTTTCTTCTGTTTGGGTGGTTATTTTGGGTGATTAGGAGCAGCGAGACTGGCCGACAAGATAATAGGGTTATGGCCAAAACAAACGTTTTATGCTGTTCCATCCACGAGTTGGAGACTCTTATAACGCTGCTCAATTTTCTCAGTATTTTCTCGAATAGTTGACCCATGAAGTTAAAAACGAATAGTATAGTTTATAGCATATTAGGAACATAGGTAATTTCGTGTCGGCAGTATTTAACCAAATTGAAAAACAAAAATAACGTTTCATTCTCCTTTTAACGCTCCTCCTATTAATATTCTTCTTAATATTAAAAAACACACACAAAACGAAATTATACATTAGAGATGCACGCTGGGAAGGACCTGGCGTGCGCAGTTAGGTGCGATCCCGCCCGTTTGTGGAGTTTCGAAAATCGAACTATAATTTTGTTCCACCGTACGGTTGCACCAGACGGGTAATTAACTGGTCTTTTGACGTCTTCGGTAGTTTTCGCACAGCTTCCCAATGGATGATTTATTGCCATCGTCATTTTTCTCGCGGAAACACAGGGAAGTTACCTAGTCTTCCAGCACTCCACCGCTTCCTGAGGATTAATGTGCCTCAGTCGCCATGACGGTTCTCCGACCAATGGATTAACGACTGAGATAGCCAAGGAGCCCCGGCACGATGTTCGGGGTAATCCATGCTTGTAATGTTTGAAGAAAAGAAAATGCCCAGCAACGCTGCTCCATGCTCGCAAGCCCACGAAGTGCGCTCAATGGGGACACGGACGGGGCGCTCTGGTGCATCTGCGCAATTTGCTGGATAGTAACTCACCTTGTGCTCCCGTTTATTTTGCATCAAACTTTGGCGACAGGTGTGAAAGTGTACGAAAGTGCGCACGCAAGTGTTTCTATAGTTGCTACAAATGGTATTCTCGGGACACCCTAATGTTTTTAGCTGTTCGCAGCGCGTGCTCACAATTCTACTAATACCGGGAAGAAAAGCAGGTTTTGCGCATCGTTCGTGCGTCGCGGGAAGTAGTTCTTACAAGATTGGTCGTTGATAAAAGAAACGAGACTTTTTGTGTTTGAAACGTGTACGTCTCGATAAAATAACATAAAACTAATCTAAGATTCACCAACGTATTTCTTAGTTCAACTTTTGAAGGGGAAACCCTATAACATTTCATGAGGAGGACTTTGTTCACTCTTGGGGTGAATACGAGTATAAACAGCGAGCAAGCTTTCCGAATTGAGTCTTTTGCGCATCGATACGCAAAGGTGTCCGAGCCAATCAAAGAGCAGCGTACAGAAGCAAACCCGCAATGACGAGGCAACCAACCTCGCGTCCTACATTGGTAGAGCGAAAACAAAGGCACGTGGGTGCATTTGGGGGGGGGGGGGGGGGGGGGGGGTAAGGAGCAGACAGATCTGCACGCCGTACACGGCCTGGAAGTTGGTTCGCTCTTTGCGCACCTCGTGCCCTTGTTTACCGTCCAGATGAGCCCAGTGTCTTCCCCCAACCTGAACCAGCGACAGCGCACGCTCGGCTGCCTCGTCGTGCGCGGTTCCTACTCGTTCTTTATGTGTTTGGAAGGCTCCTCCCCGCGGTGGATCCTCCCCCGTCCCTTCACTCCGTTTCGCTTTAAGTGCGACCGCAGCCAAGGCCATCTAGCCAATCAAGCGGCGCCAAAAGTGCACCGTCACGGCGCTCGTCACCTTTCTGCTTTTGCTATTGGCGACGTGCGCGATCAAAAGCGTCGCTGTGGTCGGCCTTCTACGATTGGCCGAATGGTGACTATGACGTCAGCAAAGGTTTTCTCATTGACGGAAATAAGAGGAATGGAAGAACTTCAATTTTGACGGTGTTGGCAGTGTTGCTTTGAAAGCGCTATGATTTCAGGCTTCCACCATGCCCATTATAAACACCATCAAACTTGTTGCTCACAAGGCAATGACGTCACGAAAGGTAACCGAAAGAGGGCGCCACCGAAACATCTCGCCGCTAATAACTGACGAAATCAAGGCGCCGCAATCCTGCGCTTCAGTTTCTTTCTTTTTTTGCGCGCGCGTTTAGTTTTTGATAGCGAAACCCACGAGCAAAAAAGGGTGCCGTGACGATGCCCGTTTGGCGCTGCTCGATTCGGATCGTAGCCTTGGCTGCGCTCGGACCTCGAGTGAAAGGGAATTTCCAAGTGCAGTCCAAGGCGGAGGTAGGGAGGGTCAGGCAGAAGTCTTCCTAGAGGACGACGGGTCCTCTTCCAAGCCCAGGTCTCCAACCGGCCGAACCCCATTCGAGGGTAAGAAACCTCCTCCTTCCGTCTCCAGCACGCGCTCGTCGCCTTCCTTCGTGCTTCGGCTGCGCGTGCACGCACGGAGCTCACGAGAGGCCCGAGGGTTCTGTTGAAGGCAGGCAGCTCGCGATAGAGGTAGTACAGCTCAACCACGCCTCCCTGCCGTTCTCGCTCTGTCGAGGCAGTTCTTCGCTATACTCTGTTTCACCTTGTGTTGTACCGCAGGAAAGGCTACAAGCGCGAGCTCCTTGCTCTAGGGCACACCTCGGCGGCACAAGCTCTCGTGCGTTAAGAGTAGCTCCCAGCGCTATGAGCTCGCGCTTTTAGCCTCGTCTGCGGTACAACAAAAGGTGAAACGGAGTATAGGCACGCGCAAGGGCGCCAAGGTTAAAGGACGATGTGCGTTGGAAGCCGCGCATATTAAAGCAGGCTTTACAGTGACATTAGGCACGAAGCAGGCGGAGTTAACAGCTGACGTGCTTCTTTAAGCCGCAGTCACGCTGAGTCTGAGGCCTTCCCTGTAGGACCGTCCTGCCGCTTTGGTCCCCTGTCTGCAGAAATGGTCCTTCGAAGATGCTCGAAGAGAATTCTCTTGTGTCTGCGGCGGACACTTTTCTATGATGTATGAACAGTGGGACTGCGGTCTTAGATAACGGACAGATTCTACTATACGTGCAGTACTGTTAACAACGTCTGCGGAACAAAATAACTCCCGTAACTAAAGCACAAGACTGTTGAACGAACGGAGGCGTAGCCAAATTTAGGGGATTATCCATAGCCTCCTCTATACTCACAAAGCCTGGCAGATCGCCACGAGACGCGGCCGCCAAAAGTGAGAAGGTAGTGCGGCAGACAACGGATGAGAGGAGAGGCACGTAACGGGCGCCCCGCTGCGGCGAGACGCCAAAACACACTTCTCACGAGCGATGGAATGTCCGCTCGTGCTCCTCGCGTTCTTCCCGCTACCGCTTCTTTTCTCGTCGGGTTTGAAAACCATGTTTCGGGTCCTCGCCGCTGCAGAAGCTGTGCACTGAATACCAGAAATGCTCTCTGCTACAAGATCCTCGCGCTCCAAATCTGCGACCGGGCACTCTATGTCTCCGTCGTCGAACAGCCAGGCTTTGTGGGTATAGAGGAGGCTATGGATTATCTTAACCGTACGAAGCCTCAGAATATTTGTAGCCTGTAGAGATCCGAATCGAGGCACGTGCGACACGCGTAATCCTATTTTGTTTTAAACGTCGCAGTCTCAACTGGTAGCCTAAATTCGAAATACAATCGAATCCGCGTGGAGGGAAACCCAATACGAAGTTGCTCATTCGAACATTCCACCGCCAATGGCTCTCTGAAGTTTAGCATAACAAAAAATGCATAAAGGCAACCGCCCAGCGGAATATTTGTGCAGACTGGTTGCTCCTGGGGCCATGGAAAGAGTCAAGCACACCACGACACGGAAAGCTCAGAGAGCGTAAGCAGGCGCAGCGTGCAATATTTGCACGACCGTTTCCGCGTGTGCTGCCGTAATGCATGCCGTCGCACGTACACCCTTCCCCGTAGGCGGCCACTGTTGCCGATATTTATGCCAGGCGCACAAAACGTCGAGGCTAAACACCTCCGCGACTCTCGGACACATTTCACGTCACGTGTCTATTGATTGACAAGGAAACAGCGCACCCTCAAAACAAGCACTCTAAAGTTTTCATACACACAAAAGAAAGAGCCACTTACACAGCGCTGATTGACAACTCTTGGTTATATTTACAATTTTCATTTTCGTCTTTCTTTGTAGACTAGGGTTCCTATGGCAAAAAATTGCCCTTTTCTTCTTCCTTCTTCATTCTGTGTTTTTGTAATAGGAAGCTAATCCATAAAATTATTGTAAGGCTAAGTACTCCAGTTCTTTTTTGGATAACATTATGGACGGAGTGCTGACACATCTCTCCTCTTGTCTGGCAATGTTCTCTGCTTCCATAATTTCTCTTGTTAGCTTGTCGTAGTTCCTGCCTAAAACTGTGCATTTCTCCAGCTGCGCTGAGCAGCCACAGTCTCGACAGTGAATTCCCAGGTGTCCGGAGATTTTGTTGGTGATAGTGCAGTTGTGCTCACGAAGGCGATCGTTGACGCACCGTCCCGTCTGTCCTATGTGCGTCAACGATCGCCTTCGTGAGCACAACTGCACTATCACCAACAAAAACTCCGGACACCTGGGAATTCACTGTCAAGACTGTGGCTGCTCAGCGCAGCTGGAGAAATGCACAGTTTTAGGCAGGAACTACGACAAGCTAACAAGAAAAATTATGGAAGCAGAGAACATTGCCAGACAAGAGGAGAGATGTGTCAGCACTCCGTCCATAATGTTATCCAAAAAAGAACTGGAGTACTTAGCCTTACAATAATTTTATGGATTAGCTTCCTATTACAAAAACACAAAATGAAGAAGGAAGAAGAAAAGGGCAATTTTTTGCCATAGGAACCCTAGTCTACAAAGAAAGACGAAAATGAAAATGGTAAATATAACCAAGAGTTGTCAGTCAGCGCTGTGTAAGTGGCTCTTTCTTTTGTGTGTATGAAAACTTTAGAGTGCTTGTTTTGAGGGTGCGCTGTTTCCTTGTCAATCATGAACAACCAACTCGCCCGAACCTCCGTTTTAACAAGTGTCTATTGCTTCGAACGACCCCCTGGACTGCGTTGTCGAGGAATAAGTTTTGGTTTTTACGAAACAAGCTATTGCAACGAGCATTGTTATGATGCGGAGCAAAGTCGCGGCAGATAATAAAACAAAATTCTGAACTAAGACTGCGCGAAAGCGCACGTAAAGACAGGAGAGAGTTTAGGAGCTCTTGTAAGGGTATCTTGACATTTCATGTAACGCAAACTGACAGACGTACGTCGGGGACGAAAGTCCCCAGGACGCGCGAGCTGCGACTGAAACGCATTGCTCTGTCATCCGCCGGCGGGTCGCCTGGTTTGGAGATT
Source organism: Ixodes persulcatus (assembly GCA_013358835.2). Taxonomy (NCBI): domain Eukaryota; kingdom Metazoa; phylum Arthropoda; class Arachnida; order Ixodida; family Ixodidae; genus Ixodes; species Ixodes persulcatus. The sequence goes on along the minus strand of JABSTQ010009313.1, from coordinate 267,163 downwards.
ACGCAAAAGCGCATGCGCGTCCTACTGTGCTTGCAAACATGTGTGTTTTCCCGCTTTTCTGCGGCGCGGCGCTTAACTCGGAATCGGGTGCGTGGTGCCGCCTCGGAGATAGCACTTGCGGATTTTGAGCGTCTGCTACACATTCCGAAACCGGAGATACCACCTGCGGCATTGCGCCGCATTTCGCCGTGTCAGCGCACCTTGCTTTATAACCAGTTGAGTTTATCGCTCAGTTGAGCTGCCGTGACTTCTTGCTTTATAGGTGCCATGCCAGCAAGCGCTATCTCCGAGGCGGTACCACGCGCCCGATTCCGAGTTAGGTGCCGCGCCGCAGAAAAGTGGGAAAACACACATGTTTGCAGGCACAGTAGGACGCGCATGCGCTTTTGTATAATCTCGAAACCATGCGACCCGCCGGCAGATGGCAGAGCAATGCGTTTCAGTCGCAGCTCGCGCGTCCTGGACATTTTTGTCTACGACTGCACAAGGGCAAAGTCAGCGAACGTTGCAACTGCGAACGCGGTCTCAGTGAAATGCGTACATTTTTCAAATAATCACGAAATGACATTGGGTTTGCCAAGGCAACGCCGAAAGCTTACGCCCACATACCCGTATACCTTCGGCATGTTTCCTATTCACCGAAACGATGGAACAAGGTGCCTCCGCACAACTTTTAGAAATTGAAAACGAGGAATTGTATCCCGTTTATTCGATGAATAGGCCGCTACTACGGGGGGATCCGGCTTCGTGGACCGCCGCGCCCACAAGTCATCCTGATGCCTCCGAACCTTAGGAATAAAATGCGCCCACCACTTCCCAGCTGCAGTTCAAATCGAGGAAACGGTGGCAGTTGTTGTGGTCCCAAGATCAGGCGAGGCTCACGGGCGATGCCGTGCTGAAAAGCCGACTAAGGCTGCAAGGGAACGGGAAGTCTTTGTGGGATGCCTTGCTGTGATTCTTCGATGCATACCTGTCGCGAAATCAGCCTTTCAAACGAGTGGGACCGATGCACTCGCTAAAGTGCCAACTACTTGCTAGCTTTTTTTTTTTTTTTTTTCTTTCATCTTTCGCTTTGCACGTGGGAAAAGTAGAAATAGGCGCTAATACAGTCAGCGAGCGAACGCCGCAGCGTGGATTGACTTTCCAGGACAAGCGCGTATTCTACTTGCAAATCTTTGCCGAAAGTTTTCCGACATCGAGAGTTCTCCAGGAAGCGGGGCCAATATTTACTATTCAGGAATTGGGAGCCTCGCTGTTTCTTGCTTTTTGCGCGCCTCTTGATTTTTTTCTTTCTTCCGCGGGGCTGTTTGTTGCTTTATTTCCTATTTCGATTTGCATAGCGTCTCGAGAGGCGTCCGCAATTTCCATTTTTTGGGGAGTAAGAGGGCGAAGAGGGTACGTTGTTCCGCGCAGAAGTTGTTGGCAACGTGGCCATTTCTGCTCATGAAACGACGTTTCTTACTCGTGGCGTATTATATTTGCTTCTCTCTCCCTCTCTCCAAGTGCGCATACATCAACATATCATGAGCTCGGCCTCATCTATGCTTCGCCCTATTCTTTGGCTCAGCCACTGCGCACGCTAAACTCTGTGTTCGAGCCAAGAATCAATTTGTACCTAGCCCGAGGTAAAAACGAAGACGGTGAAAAAAACAAAGATCCTCTTCTTAATGCTTCAAGAAAAACAGTAGTGCTTTTATCGTTTAAACAAATACAATGTTTTCCCCGGACGCGCAATTTTTTTAATTTTACGAAATTGGGGAACTTTTTGATGCCTGAGGTTTGTCGAAGGAATCCTTGTTTTTGAAAAATTTGTTGGTTTCGAGCTATCGCGTATTTTATGCGCCGTTTGGTCGTTCCGCGTGAATAATTTTGAAAGGTAAAGAAATGGCAACAAAAACCGAGTGATTACTGCGTCCGGTGCCGGTATTTTTATTACACCGGATAACTGTACGTTGTGTACCTGCGGTTGAGCCCGGGTTTGTGCCTCCCTGCAATGTATGACCAATTAACGAAACCCGAGGGACTTTTAGGGATTGTCCGGTGATATCCGGAAGTTATCAAGTGTTTGCGCAAGTCAGGTAGAGAGGGCCTCCTCAGTATAGTGAGATATGATATTTGTTGTAATAAAAGACCCCCAAATATTCGTTACATCAATTATGATCATCAATACGAAACTTCACGCCAAATTTCGCAAGTACGCACGGCTGGTCGTGTCGTGACGTCACATCAGGCATGGTGACGTCAGAGTCGCGGGCGTTGACTTCTTCCCGATTTTCATCAACATGGTTGATGGTACGTACAAAGATCATCGCCGAAGAATTCAGCTTTAATCAAAAATGTAGATCTTGTCTTTCTTGGAACGAAGTTATTTCATTCAAACAGCGGTCAAGAGCCGCAGTGGCTCCTTTTACGTGATGTTACGTCAGAGCTTCCGCCGTTGCCAACAAAAACGCTGTGTGTTTCGCGGGTGCAATCTGAGCGGTCGGGCTTTGTTTAACATTGAATTATTCGTGCGGCGGAGGAATTAAAATTCAGATATTATTGGAATGATTCTCCTAAAAGCAGTGAAAATGTAATTTAATTGTTTTCTGAAAGACAAAATTTCACGGGACAATCCCTTTAATACCGCGAACGAAGACTGCCAACCTAACCCTCCAGTGAATCAATGACCTGCCACGTTTCCGGTAGCATGGAGATACAAAAACCCGAGGCAGTGGAGCATTTCAATATTTGAAACGAACTCTCGCGAATCCGCGTTTGCAATAAATGAGGTCCGGCGGTTGTCGCTCCACGCTCCATACTTTAGCTTTCTCTAAAGCTAGTTGCCAGAGACAGGCTAAAGACGACGCCGAAAATGAGTAAGAGACCGGATGCGGTATTGCCCCCCCCCCCCCCTTTTTTTTTGTTTTTGCGCGCTACCAACTGGCTTTGTTGTCCCCTAATCTTAAACCGATTAGATCTCCATAACTTTCTCTCCCTTTGCGCCAGAGCAAAACGTGCGTAGCCGGCTCCGAGTTGCCAGCGGCGACTCGCAGTCGTGGAGCGCCTCCTCGCCGAGTAGCGCTGGTGCACCACAGATGGAACAACAGCAAGGTTGCCTTCGTCTCGGTCCTCTTCTTGTTTCCTCTCGTCGCTGCCTTCATCCCCGAGAAGCCGCTCGGGCGCGGAACCGGCTGTTTCCGCCGCATCCACTTGAACAATGCGGTTCCAAGCAGCCGTCTTCGTTCTTTACGTTGCGCTCCAGTTCCCTCGCCGACTCCTGTCCGCTTCGTGCGTGGAGGGGACACAACATCAGCAACAGCAGCAGCAGCGAGCAGCAGCCTCCAAAAACGCCCCGAAAGGCACAGATGAAGCCTTCAACTGCATGCCGTAAACCTTATCGACGAATCCAGCTCGACAGCGCAGAATAAACACGGCCGCACGAGCCAAATCCCGAGGGCCACTGTTTTATACGGGCGCGCCGCATTGTACACTCCTTTCGCGTTTCGGCAGGAGCACATTTATCGAGAAGCCCCCCTTTCCACCATCCTTCCGATTCCTAGAGTCCGTTCCAGATTGCCATGGACCGCAATGGAAGCCTTCACCTTCGCATACGGGCGCCCACAAACACGGAGCAAGCAGTGTTGGGAGTAACACCTTACAAGTAACGACGTTGCTAGTAACGCGTTAGGTTGTTCTTTTTTCTTGTTTTTTTTTTTAATAACACACTAACGAACTCGCTAGAATTCGGAACGACTAACGAGTCAAGTAATTTCGTTACTATATCACGGTATTGTCTATAATATTACGATACTCGTTATTTCTTTATTAAAATTGGTTACGTTTTGAAACCTTCAAAGTAACAAAGCGCCATCGGGACATCCCTCGATTCAAAAAAAAAATTATAAAAAAATGATGAGAGTTTTTTTTTTTTTTTTACGAATTCGATTTACAGAAGTGTAATTCCTGCGGAAATCTGTAACAGTAACTTATTAATGCCAAATACTGGCTTCCACAAAGTAACATAAAAGTGAACGTTCGCTTAGTTTTGAAAGTAACGGGAACGATATTTTGTTACTTTTGCAGGACGCTAACGAATCTTAGTAACCTGTTCATTTTTGATGAAGTAACTCGCGACGCCTTTTCGTTGCTTATTTTTTGGTAACGCACACAACGCCGGTGCAGAAAAACTCGGGTATAACCGCATCGTTGCTCCCTTGACTGGGTTAGCCGGCCGGAGAAGGCGTTGAAGCGACACGTTTTTCGGCGTCTTGATTGGTCCGTTTAAACTACGCGACCGTCGTGATCGAGTCCGATCTCGGCACGTGATTGGTTCAGCCTGGGTTCGAGCCTCGGGATTCGGTCCAGCTCGAGACGGACCGGGCGGTAGGGATGCGACGGCAGCGGCGGCAGCTGGCTCGACCCGTTTTTGCGTCTGGCTTGGCGCCAACCGAAGAACATCCTCGCCATTGGGCCCATCCGGTCGGGAGGAAATTCCGATGGCGACGCGTAGAGTCGCAAGCACCGCCTCCCTCGCATCCCGGAGGAACAGCAATATCAGATTTGCCATCTCGGGTTCAGGCACGGAAAAAGGGAGCCATCTTTATTTCCATTCCGTTCTTACGCTGTTTCTCCGGATCTTGCTCAATATTCGCAACACTCAATGGTAACCTTTCTTCGAGGACGCGGTCTTAAGACGGTTGGGAAATTTTTTTTGTGTGTGTGTGAGCGTTTACGCGGAAGGTGAGCGATGAAAAAAAAAATAGCGACCACAATGATCGGTCGACGAGATGAAAGAATGGAAATGAAACAAAAGGTGTCGCGAATCAAGAGTCAGGGCTGCGCATATATCGATAAGACGAGACAATAATACTTCTTTATGTGGCATTCTTTCGTTGGCACGCCGAAAAGCGGGAGGACAAGAAAACGGGAGCTGTTCGATCCGATCCGATATGATTCTTTTTCGCCCCAGAGAAAAAAAAAAATATTAAACATAATGGAGAAGGGAAAACTGGAAGAGACATACAAAATGTACACCTTCAATTAAAGAGTATGATTCTTAAATCAAGACATTCATTTTTAACGTTACGTTGCAGTCGTTTGTCAGACGCGCCTCGGAAGTTCTGGCGGTACGTAAGAAGAAGGAAAGTTTGCACTCGACCAACTCCCCTAACGAGTTCAACTTTTTGTTAGAATCAGTCTTAACCAAAGACAATAGTCCGCTGCACGAGTTCGAAGGCATTTTCCCTCTTGAAATTCAGGAAATTGAAATCTCGGGAACGGGGCTTTTCAACTTGCTGGATAATGTTGATCCTAAGAAAAGTCCTGGTCCCGACACTTTGCATAATGAGGTTTTAAGGCGGTATGCGGAGTGGACATCAAAATATTTGCGTTTGATTTTTACTGCTTCTCTCAGATATGGATTTTGGCCCACTCATTGGAAAACAGGAAAAATAATCCCCATTTATAAATCTGGCGGCCGCAATGCCTAAATTATTACAAACCGGTGTCATTAACTGGTACCTGTTGTAAAATATTTGAACGTGTAATATTTAAACGTATGATAGAATACCTCGAAACAAATAATATTCTGGTCGAATGTCAACGGGGCTTCCGAAAATTCCCTTTTACTGCCACCCAGTTAAAAGACGTCATGCTCTCGTTCGGTATTACAATAAATTCGCTCGAACAAACAGACTGTTAGATTTCTAGGCTTTTCTAAAGCTTTTGATTGCGTTTCACACCCAAAACGTCTCAAGCTCTCCAATTTAAAAAAAAGGCCAATTAATAAACTGGATTGCTGCGTACTTATTTGAGCGAACTTAGTACGTCGAAATTAAAAGTATATTCTCCACTCTCCTTCCTGTCTGTCACTTTGGGGGCGCCCCAGGGATGTGTACTTGGTCCACTTTTTTTTCTTATTTTTATGAACGATATCTCGAAGGACATGCAAGTGCCAATCAAGCTTTTTGTAGATGACTGTGTCATTTATTCACAAACACTCTCCCCTCAAGATGAAATAAATTTTAGTGATGCGTTATTGCAAATTGAAAAATGGTGTAACCGATGGCAAATGCAACTAATTAGGACAAAACAGTATCAATGACCATAACTCGGAAAAAGAATCCTTTGCTTCTTGACTACACTGTGAATGAAAAAACAAATATAAAATCTGTAGACCTCTTTAAATACCCCGGCATTTCGTTTGATGAAATATTGACTTGGAATCAACATGTTGATCAAGTAGTGAACGAGGCTAGATGTAAAAGTTTCACGCTGAGGCGTACGCTTAATTTAGCAGATACCGAGACCAAGACAACAGCATATAAAACACAAATTAGACCCATGTTGGAGTGCGCTAACTGTTTGGTTTGCCTACGCAGCAGACAGAATACGAAGACTCGAAGGCGTCCAAAAAAAGCTATTAGGGTCATATTCGATGCATTTAGAAACCGGACTTTTGGGGCGCACTTGCTTACACGCTATTTAGGACGTTTGAAATTAGGCAAAAATCAATAAATTAAAACGTACGTATTCCTTTATCCACGGCAAGTTTAATATCGGCGTTGCACCAATTGTCCCATATTCATCGACCGGATCGGCAAGAATCAACCTTACCAGATCAATTCAGCGATACGTATTTGAGCAGAATGTTCGAAATATTCATTCTTCGCCCTGGCAATTCGAGATTAAAATTCACTTTCAATTAAAATTGCCACACTTTCGTCACTGACCAGTTTTGATAACGCACTTCATCGGATATATGTTTGATCGCATTTTGACTGTGTATCCATTATGTATATATTATTATAGCAACTTCCACTTCCGCTAAGGCTTTCAACTGATAGCCAAAGTATCGATTAAATAAATAAGTAAAAAAATATTCAACGTACGGAACAGATGGGGTGACAGTCTTTGAAAGCCAGCGGCCTATTCAGTTTATTTAAACATTAAGCTAACAAACCCCGAGTGACCTCAGATTCCCATCGCTGCCTCGGTCGCCCTTAGCAGCCGACGAATTGTCCCTTCTGCTGTATTTCCCAACCCAATCGGCGAGCAGTCTTGCACCTGAACCTGCGCTCCACCACGGGAAATTCTTTCTCTTTCAAAAAGCGCTCCTTAGGTTTTTGCTCTTAACGCGCTTCTCTTCGGAGGCAGCACTCCCGTGTTTTTTTTTTTTTATTATTATTACCTGCCGACTTTCGTGCACCGACGAACACCTTGTTTTCCCCGCGATGTTGCTTTGGGCATTGAGACGTTGCGAAATTGAGCTGCGAGAATCTAGTTCGAATCCGAATGACGCCAGGTACGTGGCTTATTTTGGTAAGATGATCGCGTTAGCTCGCGTCCCGCGGTCTTTGATGCGCGATACACGCCGAGTGTATGTGGTACGAAGTGGCTTATTTGCATTTCGCCCTGCCGCAATAGGCAATGGCAGCGGTTTCGACAGCGGAAGTTGTTATTACAAAATCAGATCGGCGATTTGCCATCTCCTTGATCACACACACAAAAAAAGAAGAAACGAAGCCGATCTTGCATAACTTATGAGCGCACTTTGCCTGGGCGCACTCCCTGTAAGGACGCTGTAGAAACGAGCCGCAAAAATGTTGAGCACGATTATGGGACGCTGTGATGGAAATGAATAAGAAAGGAACTCAGAATTCCGGAGCGGTGATGTAAGAAGAAAGATGTTATTTACGGAGTAAGAAATCAAAAATAAAAGTCAGATAGAGGTGGAGAGCAAGTTAGAAGAGTCATTAAAATATGTACAAAGTTCAGTCCGCCGACTTGGCTCACGGCTCACACGATGTTATTGCAGAGAAGGCGCCTCGTTGTCGGAACGTTGGTTCTGGAGCCTTGCGGGCTGGGTTGGCACAGGTTCGCTGCAGCTTGGCTAACGGCGGCGGTCCACGGTGCAGAGGTCCCCACGGGCCTGTTGGCGCCCGTCCGGAATCTTCCTCGACCGCTGGTGTTGAGCCGGGTGCCGATGCCCAACCGCCTTTTTTCGAGCGCCTCGTGTTGTCCTCCTCTTATTTTTTTTCTTATTCTCATTCCTTGATACGGTCTTGCAGTCTTCTTCTTTGATTATTCTATACTTCGTCTCACCTTAGCATAGACTAACCACGAATGCTATACATAGGTTGCACTGACGTAATTTGGTCCTCCTTTCTGGTGGCCGAACTTCCTCGAGCGTAGCCTTTACTGTGCATATTCTACGAGCAGTACACCAGCGTCGCGAGCGAGCGGAAACGAGTAAACACAGCTTCATTATACTTCGTTTCACTTTATCTGCGAGCGAAGCCAAAGCTAGAAGCGCGAGACCTGCGCTTTTTGCGTTTCTGTCCAGCTCGCGCGCTCGAGCAAAGCCTAAAGGCACGGAGCTTTCGTGCTCGGGCTTCCAGCTTTGCCTTCGCTCGCACATAAGGTGAAGCGAAGTATAACGGCAGGTTTTGGCCACCAGAAAGGAGGAAGGATATGACGTCACGTGCAACCCATGTATACTTCGTTTCACCTAATCTGCGAGCGAAGCCAAAGCTAGAAGCGCGAGACCAGCGCCTTTTGCATTTCTCCCCAGCTCGCGCGCTCGAGCAAAGCCTGAACGCACGGAGCTTCCGTGCTCGCGCTTCCAGTTTTGCCTTCGCTCGCACATAAGGTGAAACGATGTATTAGCGGCGAGATGTTTTGGTGGCGCCCTCCTGTGGTTCCCCGTTGTGACGTCATTACCTTGCAAACAACAAGTTCGATGGTGTTTGTTATTAGCATGGTGGAAGCTTGAAATCATTGCGCTCTCAAAGGAACACTGCCAACACCGTCAAAATTAAAGTTCTTTCATTCCTCTTATTTCCGTCGATGATAAATCCCCTTTCCGACGTCATAGTCAGCGTTCGGCCAATCGTAGAAGGCCGACCACAGCGACGCTTTCGGTCGCGCACGGGGCTAATAGCCTTGACGGTTTCGACGGGAGCACTCGCTGCACGAGCGCTCGTGCAGCCGCCGAGGCTTCATTCGAAGTAACTAGCTCGCGATTTTAGCACGCGCGGCTAACAATAGTTCATACTAAGGTGAGACGAATTATAGTGGTCACAGCGTTCATCTGCGTCGTCTTCGTCGTTGTTTGTTCAGCCCACATCGTCACAGACGCATATATTCCTTTCCGAGGGAAAAAGAAAGTGCGTTGCGAGTGACGCGTGTTACACGACTCCCGTCGTATTTAAGCGCTGACGGACGTACCCTGCCCGATTCAATCTGGATGAGCATCGTATCGGCGTGCGCTCATGGATCACTACTGTGTGAGAAACCTTCCTTTAAGCCGCAGTCCCACGGATCGGACATCGTACAAAAGGCACGTGGTTTGCTGCAGACATGACGTCAGGATTATCTGCGTACAGGCCTCGAGCAGGTTCGAAGCGTATTTGTCTGGTACACAGGCGCGCTTCGAACATGTCTGCGAAGGGTATGACCCATGCGACCGTCACACAAGGAATGCCTCAGACATGTTTTAGGGAACCGTTTTTGCACATCCGGTACGGTACGATGGGCCACGAACTGCGCATATCCGGATCTTTTCTGGTGCCCATCGTACCGTATCGAATTTGCAAAAACGGTTCCCTAAAACTCTCTACTGTCTGCAGACCGTCTTTTGCGTGATGTATTAGCAGCGTAACGGCGGCTTAAAAGTCCCCAGGGTTGTAGGGCTACCGCACTGGCTACAGTTCTCATCTACGGCGTAAACCACATACCTCGAAGGAATTGAGACCTTTCGCTCTCTGAACACAAGCGTCAAATTTCCTTTGGTTTGGATGAGTGAACCGACAGTGGGGGAAAAAGGGTAGCGTTGCTGACGAGGGCAAAAATAAAGGGGCAAAAAATAAAAGGATTTTTTTTTTGTTTGTTTGTTCGTTACTATTTTGTTTCGCAAACATAAAGGGAGAGATGGTGCAGCCAAGTTTGATGTGAATCGGCCAGGCATCTAGGAGCCCTGGTAACCAACCGCAGAGGAGACTCAATGTTCTTCCCTCTCCGATCAATATTTCTCGCAGCCAATGGGGATCCCGTAAATTGCCCTTTTCGAGCCATGGCGCCAAAGGGAATCGAGCTTGAATCGAATCTTGTGGCCTAAAGTTTAGTTCATACTCAGAATTTCTGTCCTGCCGCATTTGTCTCGCGTACGGACAATTTATTTTGGCCAGTAGCAAGTTCTGTCTTTTCGCGGTGATTAAGTAAAACAATTAGCAAATAAAAATAAATGTAGTGAGAAATTTAATATAAAAATATAAAAGAAAAAAACCAGAGACGTTTCAAATTCTCTGCTATGCCGAATTAAAGCGCAGCTCTTGAGCAGGAGGAGGGGAGGGTACGGAGAGGAGGGTATGCCCCTCCTCCCCCTCCCTTTATCTTCTCCTGCTCCCCTTCCATTTAGCGAAACATTTTCGCTAAATTTCCATTAAATTTTGCGGAAAACATTCCCCGCTAAATTTCTCCGCTATATTTAGCGGGAAATTTCTTCGCTAAAGTTAGTGGAAAACTTTTCCGCTAAATTTAGCGGGGAAATTTTCCCGCTAAATTTAGCGAACAAATTTCACCCTCGTGACGTCACACACCCATAACCATAATTCAACGCGTGGTTGCGCCGATGCCGACGACGCCGCTCAAGCCGGAAACGGGCGCCTAAGAGCTGCTCTCGAAAACAGGACACAATCTTTTCAAGTTGGTCGACTATAGACCTTTTCCGCTTACTTTCGCCCCCGACCACCAAGAAGGCATATCCGCTATGAGCGACGAAAAAATATTAAAACGTTTCAACCCGCAAATAGTAAAAAGAAATAGAGGGGAGACAAAACGAGAATGGGTGACGGTTACACGTATCTCCTAAATGCATTCTATTGGCGTGGCGCCGGCAAAACAATGTTTCCGCCCATACTGGAAGTGACGATATTTCAAGATGGCGGCGTCCTTGCGAAAAAGGTCTATAGTCGCTGACAGGTTAAGGGTTTGGGGGAAGCTCCTCTTTCCACTTGAGCAGAGTGGAGAGGAGGCAACCTCCTCTCCAGCGTTCACTCTACTTGAGTGGAAAGAGGAGCTTCCACTTTACTCTGTCACCGAAGACCAGTTCGCGCTTTCCCTCCTTCCTCCTCTCCCTTCTTCTACCCCGTCCACCGTTGCCCGTTTCCTCATCCCCCATGGTGAGGAGGATCTTCTGCTTTGCAGAATCTCGAGTCTGGTCGTCGGTCCTGTCACCGACTCTAGGCTGGTTTCGTCTAAAGTCGGAAGACCTAAGTCAACGCATTATGAGTACGTGTCCGATATCCCGCTGATACGTGGAAATAATTCCGTGCCGATGTTGTTGTTTTTTTTTTACTGGGTGTTGTGATTAGGTGCTAGAAACCCGTCAAAATATTTTCCCCTATCTTTTAGATTTTTTGTCTGAAATAAATAATACGATGAATCGATCAATCGAAGCATATGTGCGAGACATCTTTCCCCCGAAAAAGCACTACGACCTAAAAGAGAACTTGCAGCAAATATCGAAACACAGCGGGCGATTAGACTCAAAAATCTGACCTTCGCAGGACCAATAAGTGGGTATGAACCGCGCGACTATATGGAGGTGGTCGCGCAGTCTATAGGCCCTTTTAGTCTTTAAAAACATGAACCTCTGCTTGCGTCCCAAGCGACTTCCGGTCGCTCCTTCTTTGCGAGCCTTTCGAGCTCGCTGATGTAATTAGTACTAGAAAGCATACATGCTACAAGGACAACAAAGTTGGAGATTCAGCGAGGGCCTTCGGCTGTACGATTTCACGTCATGGAGGAGACAAGTTGGTTTACGAGAAGATTGGAAAAAAATTTAACAGGTCTCGCGCTTCATGGTTCTTTTGGCGTTCGCCTGGAGAGTTTTGGTTAAATATTTCATCGATGTTTTAAGTACCGGTGCTACAGTGGGGTTCGGTCATTCTTTCTATGAACCCGAAGTTCGCTGGGACGTCAAAGGCTGGAGCACGGCGTGGTGGCGTCTTGCAAAGAAAGGGTCCATACAGTCGTAGTCACTCTGCTCAAACAGATGCAGACATGATCACTCCTCAACCATACTTGAAGCATGTTTACTTCGTACACGTCTACAGACAGTTTTTGTATGACCAATGTGACAGTCACGCACGCATTGCAGCAGACAGTCTTTCGTTCGAGGTACTGGGATCACGACTTCAACGGCACGTGGGAGGAAGGATGTGGACAAAGACACATTCCAGCCTCACGCGCCCTTCCAATGCCTTCGGTCTGAAGGTTTATACAGATCCGTCCATGTAGGTGACGATTCCACTTTGCGCGTGCCCCTCAGTATGCGCTGGTTCGCCTACTTCATAAAGACTTTCCCTTTAAAATCTTTTCAAATACCCGTAAAACGGGGGTAGAATAGCTCTGTTGTACGAGCACCTAAAAGGCCTTCAGAACGAACTTCTTTAAGCCATCAGCAAAATCAGCTCGCAATTTCGCGCATATCAGCGTATGCTGGTTTAGCGACCCCTTGAAGTAGTTCATTTTGGATGCGTTTAGAGAAATCAGGAAACGATTTTTGAACTTTTTTTTTCTTAGCTTTCCTTCCCAACCCACAAGTCAAGCAGTGTACCCAACGGTTCAAGAACAGGGAAAGGAGGAACTCCGCTCTTGCTCGGACTTTTGTTTGTGTACCCCGGTTTCGCTATTTTCCCCCTTCGGACAAATTCGGACAAATGTTGCTTTCCCCACCCCGGTCACCCCTAGGCTGACAGTGCTGTGGAAGCTACGTGCTCGTTGGGCCAGCCACACTTCCATCGTTTGCCACGTGATCACGCTCCCCCAGCGTACACTCACGCGCCGAGAATAGGGTCAGTAGACCGATGTCACCAAGCGAACTGCGCAGGCGCGCGCATTCCGGAAGTGGTGCTGCCGCCATGCTACTTGTAGTCCTCGCTTTCCGGCTTCCCGGCTACATAGGGCTGCGCGTACATTGTAGATTATCGTTTGGAACGCCTCGGTATCAGCTTGGATTCTCCTGCATGTCTGTACTTCGTAAAATTGTGTTGGTTGTGATGTCTTAATTTGTCAGCAAGCGCAGAAAAACAGTTCCAGTCGTCTTATCGCTTTAGAATCGCTTTGTCGTCTGCTTCGGAGCCGTCTGCTTCTTCGTCTTCATGAACGCAGCAGCACACTGCCGTTGACGCAGTAGGTCCCACTGCAGTCGCCGGCCTAATCGGCAAGGCTAAGTCCGCCCAAATATTTTAATAAAACGTCACCTCTCTCTCTCTCTCTCCCACTGCAGTCGCAGCAAAAAAACAACGACGCCACTACTCGAGCTTTCCGGCTGCTCGGATGTCTCAATTAACTTGGAAACTGAACATCTAGTTGAATGGCAAAGAACAAAAAATTCGAGGGACCATCGGCTTTGTGTAGCACCGTGGAACAGCGTCAAATGTGTTGGTGAAAAACTGAGCTTGGTAGTGTTCAGTCTTGTGCATAACGTTTAATCAACAATGAAGTAAGAGGAGCTAAATAGACTTTCCCGGTGAGCGATAGTTTTCTAAAAGTTGTTTCATTCCGGCTGACAGCCTGTGCGACAGGGTACAGATGAACTGCGGGAAGAAGCCTGCACACAGAGAAGAAATGATCTACAGAAAGGCCATGCCTGATGCGCCGTAACAATTGTCATCTCTCAAAAAGAAACAACCATGTAAGATACCTGAAAACTAGGGGTGGAGATTATTTTTTGTGTATAGTTTCTATTCAGTTTCGTTTTGTTTGCGCAAGCTCCGAACGCTAAGAGTCGCCCGACGTTGGAAGCTTTTTTCTGGATCGGTAGCGCCAGCCTAATAACCACCACAAAATAGGTTGGGCTCGTTTGTTACATTTCTGGCGGTAAGTGTTGCACTTCTAAATTGTATTATGTGTTTTGTTTTTTTTACGTTTTGTAAGAAAAAAATGAAAACCGCTTCCGAAACAAGTTGTTTTATTTCAAGTGATGCATATCAAGAATCGCTGCTCTTTTTTGAGTGATTGTCCTGATCTTTTGAAGCACAGTTGTGCTTAAAACATGTCGTCACATTAACAGTTATAACCACCAAAATTCATTGAGCAAAAAGTGTATTAAAATGACCTCACCAAACTTAGTGGAGATAGATCAACGGATAGACTGCTACGGAGCGAATGCTCAGTGAGATTCCAACGTACGGAACACTTCTGCTCGCTGTGTCTCTCGTGCCCTGTAATCTTACACTTTTTAGCTGACGTGCAATAGGTGGATATAAATTATGAAGCAAATCGCGAAACAAATGGAAAACGGTATTTTCCGTGCCGCTCTGTCCGACTCTGTTTACCTTTCTTTGCCGTGCTGCTTTCTTTCGGGAAGACATAATATCCGAGGCCTTTTTGCCTGGTGCTGTTATTGTAGCACCGTGGCATACAACGGGTGAAGCCACCCATTGAAAACACTGAGTAAACACCCGGCTAAACGTCTCGTGCTAACCCGAAAATTTCCAAGCGCCGGGCGAGCGTACAATGCGCATTGACGCGGCCGGAAAACTGGGAGAAATACAGGTACCAGCATGCACCGCGGCAGCGGTGGCGTCGCGCAACTCCTGGTGAGATCGGTCAGTTGATGACAGGAAGGCGGCAGATGAGCCTGGCAAGCGCGTCGCTCCCACCGCACTGTCAGCTTAGGGGTGAAGGGAATAAGTGAGGTCGGGTGCCGTGTCACGTGCCTCGGGGCCGGGCGACGTGCTTTGGGTACCGCGGATGTATCACAGCGAAAAGGCACAGGAGCTTTCCAGGGGAAGGAAATACGAAATAGTCCTCTATGTTTTCAAATTGTCGTTCCGAAAATCAGGCTTTTTGACTTTCTACCTCTTTTTGTTTCTATTGGCCCACTAAGTGATATGCTATTAGTAAAATCCCGTTGGAGATTCATTTATCCCAGCCTGAAATTTGTTTCATGGCCCCTTTATCGCGCCCGTCTGACAGTGGTATTAGTTCCCGTGAAACAGGGGTATTTCCGGCTGCGTGTGATCATTGCCTTCCTCATCGTTGTTGCTTCTACTGGAAGCGTGCGACGAGCACAGTGGCGCCACGATATTGCTCCTAGCAGAATCATTTCGCTTAGACATCGTGTGTAGCAGCCGACCTTAGTTTCTAATCAATGCCAGCTCACCTAAGCACAGCACCATACAAAACTTTCGGAGTCACAGTTTACTCTATCTTTGTTTTACTCAAGTCGTGGAAAGTGAGAACACAGATCTCATTCATGCGCTGGCGAAAACAGCCACGACCATCTCAGTCCCAGTACGTCTACTCAATCCGCCTGTGAGCGAAGAGCAATCTGATCATAAGAAGAGCGAACAATACTTCAATAGCTCTGGCGAACGTCGTTCCGTAGTAATTTCCAAACCCCCGAACACGCGAACGCTTCGTAGACGTATATTCCAGCGCAGACAAACGAAATACTTGACGGTGTGTTGCCGTCGCTTACAATTGCGGGAGATACGATGAAGCCTGAGCTCTGAACAACTCTTGCGGGTCGAATGTCAAGGTGCCAAAGCCTTACGCCGGAGCTCGATCGAGAAACAGGGCCGCGGGAAGGTGCAAGTGCGGTCAAGACGCTATTCGCAACTTTCACGACCTATAGGGGGCGCAGTGGTGCCTATCAAAATGGCTGTCATCTGGATGATCGTCGTAGAACAGCGGTACGAGGCTAGGTCTGCGACGCGTAAGTAATTCTAGCTTTGCTATATACGAGCAGTATCAGAGCCTTACGTTATTTTTTCACGCCAGGAAGGTGTAGGCAAGCCCATTTATTATGAGGTCAATCATCCAGGAGCTAGGGTGCGCGATTCTCACAACGCGGTACCACCATCGCTGAAAGTTGCGAATAGGCGTATTAGAAAGGACCGGAGCGGGCAGCTTCGTCATAGCCCCATTTATACAGATAACGCATATTCCATCTTTGACTTTCCCGAGCTTTGGCGCCGTTTTACCTGCTTCACGCAACCGCCGCCAGGGGCGCCACCTCCTCATAAAGACGATGCTTGTCCGCTGCGCACTGGCTACTGCGTGATTCCGATCATTTCGGTATTTCATTGCGGGTGAGCAGCAACATATGTAGTTTCCAAAGATGAATAAATGTAGTGGACAGTAAGTATGATTAACACACATGACAGGCTAGACAGACGAGCTGGTAAACTTTCGCAATGTCAAAACAATAAACACTGAAAGCTTTTTTTTTTTTACTTTTGAGGCCAAAGACCAGGCGAAGAGAAGAAGGTGAAGAAAAATTGCAACGGCCTGGGTCCTAGGGGGTTACAACCGCTACGAAGTCACCTAAGTAGTGTGGAATAGGTGTTACCTGTGCCGGGCCTCACGTATAAGTAAAGCCGCACTGTGCCTGTCGTCAGGCACCCGTCACTACCTCGAGCTGCGCGAGGGAGATGTCGGCAGGTAAGCACTGAAAGCCAGTCAAGCAGCACGAAAGAGGACCTGCAAGGGTACATGGACTGATCCAGCTTTGACGCGAGGGAGGCCTGAGCCAAGCTGAACTTTGAATGAAGTTTCAGCAGGATGCACAAGGGAGTTTAGATAGGCATTCCGTAATGTCCGTCGCAAAGAGGTGCCTATACCGCATAATGTTGAGTAGCATGAGGTAGAATTTGGGACGCAGTCTTTCGAAGTGAGCTCCAGCCTTTTTTCATGGTCCCGGGTGTTGCTTGGGGTCTCGTGAAACGACAGCCCCGGCAGAATTCTTGCCCACAGCTACGAGGACAAATGACAAAAAAAGCACCAAGAATGCAAGAATCCAGGAGAGAGGCTTATTCACGTCGTTCACTACGTTCATAATTTCTGTCTTCCATGGGAAAGCGGCGCACCCCTGTGGTGATAGTTGGCAACCGGCGATTGGACAGGCGTCAGTATACAGGAGGCTATGGCTTCACTATACAACGTAACGTGGATGCTGTCGTTGGTGGCGTTGCCACCCGGCTGCCAAGGCAGAACGGCGTGTCCTCTTTATGTGTCGCACGCTCTCCATATACACTCTAAAACAAACTTTGGTAGGAAAAGACCTCTGAGTGGTTCTTCGGCTTGTCCATAGTTTGCACCCTAAAAAGTTCTTTTAGGTACCCCTTAAAGGGTTCTTCGTGAAGAAACCTATAAGGGGTTCTTCTGAGCTTCCTTTTTGATGCGAAAGAGTTTTTCATCGCCCAGTTGTCCTTCTAGTTCGCCAGGGAGCAATAGTGCTTGAGGCGAAACCGCTTTTCACGAGCTGAAACAGTTCTTGGGGCGCCAAAGAACCTTTACTTACGATTTTTTTAGAGTAGTCTTTTTAACTGAAGAAATCCTAGAAATGCCACGTCTACAGAAAAAAAAAAAACAGAATGAAGAAAAACCAACGCTTTGCTCAGTGTCCAGCCAATGCCACCTAGAATTATGCAGGTGGCATTGGGTGTCTACCCAATGCCACCTGCATAATTATAGACATATTGTGGCATAAAAAAATCGTATTCTGCCATTCTTCAGCAAGAAAAAAAAAAAAAAACTGGAAACATATTTCTACGCAGCAATTTTATCTTATCAGATTTTGAAAAGATCGCCGTTATGCTCTATCGACACAGTGATCCGTAGTTTTAGAATTACGGGCGAAGATCTTGCCTTTTCTCACCCTCGCAAGATTTCCATCCGACGTCGCGCTTCTTTGCAGTGGCCTTACCAACGAATTCCTACGTTTCCACTAACGTTACTAGAACACTCACCGGTGAAACCTGTGCCGCTGGCGTCAACCGAGACCAAGCTAAATACGACAACAGCACCACTCTTTATCATTTTTCTTTACTGTGGTCACCTTGAGCTTTAAGAAATCATGTTTTTGCGTAAAAACCAACGGAAAGAAACTCTTTCTGTAATAACTTTTATTGGAGTTTAGTACAAAATGAAGGGCGCGTGATGATTTCTAAAATCATTAGTTTGCAAGGTTTTGCGGCACAATTAATATTGTTTTTATACAAGCATGCCTCAACGGTGATTTCAGGTAGCGCGTCCCGACCTAGGCGCATCCTAACTTCGGTAAGAATACGCGGCGCGTCCGCTTGGGAGACAAGTGTGGCACCAGAAAAACCCCTTCCACCGCATCTGTTTTGGCACCAAAATGAGCGATTAAAGCCAAAATAGCAGTCACGTGCAGTTTCTCGAGTGGCCGCTGCGGGAGAAATGGCGGCGTTGCGATCGCCATGAGCTCGGTTCTCGAATACGGATCGGTGCCACTTTTTCAGAGCAGGCTCTATGGCAGTTTCCATAGAGCAGTTTCCATAGAGTTTTCAGAGTGGTTCTATACTTTGTTTCACCTTAGGTCCGAGCGTGGCCTACGTTATGAGCCGAAGGTCCAATCTAATGGCGAAAAAGTCGCACCGTCATGGCGTGCTCTCCGCAGTTGATAGGACCAGCGGTGTTTGCCGTCTTTCTGTGCCTGCTCCTCCGCCGGCTCGTCCTATCAAGAGCGAAGAACGCCATGACGTTGCGCTTTTTGCGCTGTTTGATTGGACCTTCAGCTCACAACAACGGCCACGCTCGGACTTAAGCTGAAACCAAGTATTGGGCAGAAGATTGAACTATAGGGGGCGCTTTATCGAGCTTGTTGTCCCCACAGCCCGGTGTTTACCAACACAGCATAACAAAGAAATTGAACCTGGCCGAGCACGGTCTGGGCACGAGCGCTTCGCTCTGACCAGTGCTTTGGTCGCACGAGGAGTGGCCTTCGAATCGTCATCTTCGATTTCTCAGATCAAAAACAAACAAGAAAATACGGTTTGTTGTCCCCACAGCTGAAGCGCACCGCTAGAGGCGTGACTGTTCGATCTCCTCCCCAATAGCAACGTCGGTTTCCACGAAGCATGATGTAAAGGAAAGGTTAAAAAAGCTACTGCGTTATTATCTGCAGAGCTTCCCAAATGCGGGCAAAGATATGTCTCGCTTCAATCGGAGACTAATTGGACCCGGATAGCTCCCCGCTTCAACATCGATCGGCTTCTACCGCCAAAACTGGCCAACAAGAGCCAGCGATGGTTGCGCACCCGTCGCTAAGCCTCTTAAGGTCACCGAACGTTCACGTGTCGTCGGTTGCAAGGCGGAGATTGTCGACGATCAACTGGCTCGGCAGTAAAAGACAAAAAAAAAACGAAGACAAAAGAAAGTGGAGTGCGATCGCTTTTACCGGCAAGAAAAATGAACGCCGATTGCAGCTCTTCCTCGAGTTCTTTGGTTTCCCGAGGGACGATAAATACGTCATAAGATTGTCTGCTTTTCGATCTCCCGGTATCGAACGGCTTCTCGCACCATTTCGCAGTCAGTTGTCGTCAACGAGGGAAAAAAAAAAAGAAGCGTCAAGGGCCAAGTTTGCAATCAATTGGTGATTAGTACGGGTCTAAAATAATTTAAATGGTTGTTGCTGTACTCTAGGTTGATCTTGATTAGTTATATGTATTCAGAATGGCAAAAATATCCGCTGCAGTAAACTAGCTTTGTTTTACTTTCTTGCTTGATTGCGTTGAAAAGTGGAAAAAAAAAACTCGGCTAGATATTGCCTTTTCTGATATCGGTCTCTCCCATCTACATCTTTTGTTTTTATAGTTTTTTTTTGTTTTGTCGCATTTTCCAGCTGCAGTGACTCAAGACGCAAAAGGTGGCGTTATAAATCAAATTGAATATTAAATAAATTGTATTCTCGTCACTAAAAAAATGAAAGCCGTTTACAACTCCCTGTAACGCCGATTTAGAGCGCAGCTCTTGAGGAGGAGGAGGGAAGGGTACTGAGGAGAGGGTATACCCCTCCTGCCTCCTCCTCACCTCGTCATCCTGCCTGCTAGGCCTCGCTCCGAGCGGCGTCGCCGTCGGCATGACCGTGAGGTCACGTGACCCTTGTGACCTCATGGGGGTCACGTGACGTCACCGGGGTCACGTGACCTCACAGAGGTCACGTGATTTCACGGGGTTACATGACCTCGCGGGGGTCACGTGACGTCACCGGGGTCATCGTGATGGCGTCCTCGGCATCGTCATCAGTGACGATGACGTCATCGCCATCGTCATCGTCTCTGATGACGTCATCAGTAACGTCATCGTCACTGATTGCCAACGTTACTAGATTACCTCAGTTGTAGAACTCCCGCGGAGGGGGGTACCCCCCCTTACTCACTTCAATCCGCCTGCCGTCGTTCGAAGCGCCATCTATATTTTCATTTCATAACTGTGCGTTCCAAAGAGCACAGCTGAAGCGCCAAATGGCGATCACAACGCCGCCATTTCTCCCGCAGCGGTCACTCGAGGACATCTATTTTTGCTTCAATCGGCCATTTCGGAGCCGAAACAGATACGGTGGAAAGGGTTACAGGGGTGCCACCCCCGTCTCCCCAGCGACGCGCCGCGACATACCACCGAAGTTAAGATGCACCTAGGTCCGGACGCGCTACCTGAAATCACCGCTGAGGCATGGTTGTATAAGAACAATATTAATTGTGCTGCGAAACCTTAAAAACTAAATTTTTTAGAAAACATCACGCGCCTCATCTTGTACTAAAATCCATTAAAAGTTACTACAAAGTTTTTTTTTTTTGTTGGTTTTTACGTTTCTAGTAACGTTGAAACGGACGTATCCCGATTCAGTTACCAAAGCAGCCGTCCGGCGGCGCGTCGAGCGAATCTGGGCGAGTCGTGGTGAGTGAGGGGGGGTACTGTTCCTGCATGCAGCGTCTATGAGCAGTTCCGTAACTGAGCTAATCTAAGAACGTTGCTGAGTGCATCAACAGTGACGTGACCTGTGACGTCACGCGTCCCGTAATGCATCGCGCGGTTACGCCGACGGCGACGGCGACGCCGCTCAAGCCGGAAATGGGCGCCTAAGAGCTGCGCTCTAAAATTAACGAACTGGAAGGGTCGAATTCCCTCAGAGATTACGATTACAATAAAAATTAAAACCCGAACGTCATCCCGCCCTTAGGTAATTTTAGGTATGATGTGGCGACTGAACTCATTTAAACGTATGTATTAAAGTCTACAGGGTGTCACAAAGAAAAATTACAGGGTTGTTTTTTTTTTTACCGCAAAAATAAACTATGCATTGCCGTACTCTCATTCTCCGCCCAAAGGTAGCGCTAGAGGTCACAACCAGATGCCAAAGTCTCAGCCCGATGCGATACCTCATTCAAAAGTTATAGGTGATTTTCTGAAAAGTTCAATAGGAAAATGGAGCCCATTTTCGCCCGTTTTTGGTTTCTGGTGCCATAGCCCCATGTATTCGAAAACTCCGTCGGTCGCCTTTTTAGCATTGAAATTTTCAGAAAATTACATATAACTTTTGAATAAGGTATCGGATCGGGCTGAAACTTTGGCATATGGTTGTGACCTCTAGCGCTACCTTTGGGCGGAGAATGAGCGTTCGGCGATGCCTAGTTTATTTTTGCGGTAAAAAAAGACCCTGTAAATGTATTTTTTTTGACACCCTGTATATCTTATAGGGTCCTTGCACAAGACCATGATGGAATGCTAATTCCGGTTCGGAAATTTCGACAGAGCCCGCCGGGATCCATGTTGGAGGCATTCGTCGTTGTTATGCTATGTCCTGTGCTTTGGGGACGTGTTCGCGCTGTAGTTTGTCCACTCATTGGAGGATTAAAATGGTCAGTTGCGCCGTAATTAATTGTTCCAGACGTAAACGTCGCCGACACAATGAAGCTATAGCCAGAAGTATCGGTCCTTTTAGAATTCCGGCAATCATTAGGAACCAGGACAAGGCGACGCTCGAGCGATCGGTTCGCCGGCGTCATGAATGGCTCTGACGGAGACCCCGGCACAATCTCGGCAGAAAAGCTATGTACCAGCTAAGTGTTTGTGGACTGCACTTCGTGTCGGGTGAGGAACCTCTTTGCGATTGACAAGGACAAGTAAAGTAGACGAAATTTATTAAGCGGCAGCTCCAGTCTGCATCTGTGTAGCCGGTCGAAACATTAAAGGACCGGCTACAGTGCTGACAAGTTTTGACCAATAGACGCCTTCAGCGCGCGCCAGATTGAGCCGCCATAGCCGACCTTCTCTCATCTTACTAAGATGCCGAGCTTCTGAAGCGGGCGTTGACGAGTTTTCGCAAGGGCCTATGCTGGGGAAAAGGACGTAGTAGCACCTGAAGTGGCAATAACCTGTGCTGCTGTGGTAAGGACAAAGTGAAGCGAACGGAATAAGCGGAAACAAAAATGATGTTGATTGGGGCGCGGCTCTGGTGGTGCTGATGATGACTGATTTTATTGTTCATAGGTAGTGCTGATGGTGCTGATTTTTCTTTATTGCTCATAGGTAGTGCTGAGTTCCGGGTTGCGTTTCGACTTCAATATTACTGCTTTATGGTCGGTGAAATGCAGAGCCATGCATCCAAAGTTTAATGCGATTATATACGCATTTGACCGCAGCGCCCTCTCCTGTATAGACATTGAGCGGCTACATGCAACGTTTCATCCATGACATCCCCAGCTCTTGAGTTACTACCACATCTCAGAGCCCCCTACTCGTCCCGCAGTCGTGGCCGAGTGGTTAAGGCGATGAACTAGAAATCCATTGGGGTCTCAACGCACAGGTTCGAATTCTGTCATTGCGCAAACATTTCTTTTTGTGAGCACGGACACTGGACGGACGGACAGACAAGGCTAGACCCTAAGGAGCTTCGCCCCTAAAACTGAAGGTCTGTTACGGCGGCGCCCATGCAAAGCTGCCTGAAAGCGTCTCTATTCCCCAGTGATTTCACGTATAGGTAGCGGCACTACTTTTCTTGTAAGACACCGCAAATGATTAGCGCACGACGCATTTTTTGCCTTCCGACGGCACTCTTGAGGGGCGTTCAAGTGCCGAGCGACGGCTCTCCAGGCGCGTATTCAAGTGCCGTCCGAGGGTGTAAAACACAAGTCACGCTTATAGGGGGTATTCACTGACCGCCATATTTGAGGTCACTGTTTAGAGCGCATGCTCAGAACGAGCTCGCATTTATAGGCTGCCAAGACCGGCAATCTTGATGGTGCGGGGTGCACGTTGCAAAATAACTGTGGAAGCTCGCCATCAGCACGTGCTCAGCATTAGCGCACACAGATATGGCCGCCAGTGAATACACCCTATTCTGACCCGGGCTCCATCGACTGCTGTAGACACCAATTTGTTTTATTATCAAACCCGAGCGAGGCAAACGCCAGGGCTCTACGACACGTCTGCTGCCGTAATGAGACGCCGAGTGCCTCCAAGGCACTGATGGCAGACGACAATGTTGCTTTCGAATTCGAGAATCATCGGAAGTGACGTCAGTTGCAAGAAGCCTATAGAAAGACTGTGACGATCATGAGGCCCCAGTAACAGAACCGCCACCCCAACGAACAATTCCCAGTTGCTTGCCTTGGCCTGCAAACGACCTGCGCGGACAGCTGAAGCGCTACGGGAGAGCGCCTTTAGAGCGCGCGACACCAGAGCGCCGACGTTACAGCGCGACACGAGGGCGCTGCGACAGTAGCGCGCTTGACACTAGAGCGCATGTCACGAGAGTGCACGACCAGTTGAGCGAACATCGCAATATTTGTGGTGTACCCGCGGCTCCACAGACATAACAAAATTGTGCGACTCGTCGGATCGGAGCGTTGATGATTTTTGATTGATTGAATATGCCTTTAATAAAAAAAAATAATAATAAAACGGGTACGACTCTTTCTAACCAATTGTTCACTGACATCGGAGAGAAAAGGGGACAGGGGAGTGGGCTGGGGCATATAGGTATACCGGGAAAGTTTGGAGTTGAGTGGAGCAGCGAGTCTAAGATTTCTTCACAGTGCTGCGGTGCGCCTCTCGGATATACTATAAATAGTTTACTTTTTGCTATATTTGGTCTATTCTTGACAGGTATTTGGGGTCCGATTTATTTGGTGGCTATTTAGGCGTCCCTCGCATAAGTTTAAATCGTATTCTGCCGTCCATGACCGTAATGAGGAAAGCTCACCGCTAAAAAAGTATAAGTAAAAACGTATCAAAGGAAAGCTCAGCTCAATTTTATCGGATGCAGATCTTTCCAGTCTTTGACGGATACAGGAAAACCTCCCCTGGCAAATTTGTGATAAAAAAAGAACTAATGAAGCTAAGTCAGCTGCAATTTTTTTTGCGAAAATGCACACTATATATATATATACACGAGGGGCGTTCATAAAGTTCGTATTCTCGGCACAAAAACTTTAAAAAAGCGGAACAAAACAGGCATCAACATGAGCGCTCGTCCCTCTAGTTTTCGCACAGTGTACACATTGCGTGCTATAGTAGCGCGGAACGCCGCTAGGGAGTCGAAACCAAAATGGCACCACCCGTCGGTGCCAAGCCCATGCAGTGATCCTTTTTTTTTTTTCATTTGATGGGAAGCAATGCCAAGGATATTCATTCCAATCTGGGAGCGTTGTTCTGGGATAACGCCCAAGTTTATGGAACTGTGGTTAAATGACGCTGACGCTTCCAGTGTGGCCAAACAAGAGGAAAGCATTTCAAGGACGACGACCAAGTGATTTCTCAAGTGGTGCGATTCCTGAACACTAAAAACGAGGAGTTCTAAAACAATGGCCTCCGGCATGTGGTCTATCGCTGGCAAAAGCGGGTAACGTTTGGTGGCGAACATGTAGAGAAAGTCTCAACTCCTCCTCGAGTTTGATTGCTCCATCTCTATTCCTTTGTGACAATGATACGAACTGTATGAAGGCCCCTCGTATATATCAGCTTTTTGTAACTTTCTTGGTTTGTCACACGCAAAAATTTGGTCGACTCATTTCGCAATGTCCTTGCTGAATTCCGCGGCATAAATCCTTGCGAATTTTACACAAAGTACGCGATGCCCGAACAAGTGGTCGGTCCGGTCGGACCACTCGCGCTGGACTGGTTGTGCGCTCTCACGGACACGCGCGCTAACGTCGCCGCGCTCTCGAGTCGCTCGCTCTAACCTCGCAGCGCTCTAGTGTCGCGCGTGCTAGCGTCGTGGCGCTCTATACCGTCGGCGCTCTTGTGTCGTGCGCTCTAGTGTTGTACAGCTGAAGCGCCTCACCCTCTCTTTCCCACTCCGCCGTATGAAATGCGGCCCGTATTGTACGTACACTCGAAGAAATCTGGGGCATCTCATTTCCAGCAACCTTACAGGATAGCAAGGCCAAAAACACAACTAGACCTTAAAAAAATTAAAACAAGAAGTCTTGGCTGCGGGACAGTGCAGGACGTTTCCCCATGCTCAGTGTCACGGCGCAGACCGTTCTTTTTGGTCCACACCTATTGTAAACCTGGTCACTGGCCACAGCTTGCAGTGATTGGTTCTCCCGAGTGCTTTGCGGGAAAAGTAGACGCTCCAGACTTCTTTGCGTTTTTAAAGTCCCGCCCCCAGCGAAGAAGCCGTTCGCTGTTCTCCCCGAGCCTCACTTTCAAATTGTCCGTCGAGAAACCTGATCCGCACTTTTTTTAGAGGGCGGCATTTAGGCGTCACTTGACGTACTGTACGTCACTTGAGATAAAAACCCAAGCTATGGAAACGAGCGTCGTAAAAGAGGGGACCGACATTTTTATTTTCACCTCCGAACAGAAACGAGCACCACGCACTGCATCAGACAGCGCAGAGGCCGGACTCGGCCACCGCGCGTGTTATCACTCACGTTCCTGGCAATGCACACTGAGCTGACTGGCCAGAGACATACCAAGCCACCAAGCGCACGCGAGGGAGGGAGAAACTTCCTCCGCCGGAGAAGAGCGTCACACGACACGTTTCGGGGATCTATTTCACGCAGCGGCTAACGCGAGCCTTTTCACTCTTCGATACTGGCGCCATCTAGAATTAGCGCGTTCAACCACGTCGCGAGCCGCGCGCCATCTGGTGTCTGAAACGGACGAATAAATAGAGGTACCGCGCCCTCTTAAGCGACGTCGCCGTCGGTGTAACCGCGTGTTGCATTATGGGACGTTTCCCATAATGATATCACACGTGACGTCGCGTGTGACGTCACGAGTGACGGACACGGAGGAGGGGGGAAGAGGTGGAGAGGAGGAGAAGAGGAGGTTGAGGAGGACGGGAGAAGGAGGGGGGAGGAAAAGAGGAGGAGGAAGGGAGGAGGAGCAGAGGAGGGGAGAGAGAGGAGGAGGAGGAGAATGGGAGATGCCAGGTACCCGCTGTACAGGCAAGTGCTTTCACCATTCATAAATCACAGCGAGGTACGTATGAAAACGTGGTGGAGCCGTTAGCCAGGTGGCCATCTACATAGGTCTGTGCTGTACACATCGATCTCTGTGGCACGTCAGACGAAATTGGTAAATTGTGTGCCGCCAAGGTCGACAACGGCTGGCTCGTGGTAGCTCTGTATCTCTCGCCTACAGCACTCACCACAATATTTCGTATCAAAATAGACAATTGGGCTAATTGGTAAGAGTTGATTATAACTTGCTGGGCAAGAGCGGAGATTCCGAAAACTCCTAATGTGACGTCACGCCCCAAGAAGGAGGGGTTTCGGCGGAATTTAAAAAAAAAAAAAAAAAAAATATGTAGCCTCCGTGCACTAATAGGCAAAACAATCTTGATATTCGTGACCCTGGAGGCCAAATGAAGACGATTTAGGTGTTTAGCTCAAATACTGAATCGCGTCAGTTTCTCTTTAACTAGTTCATTCAGGGATAACTGGCTACACCTCGTGCGCATCTTTTTCTTGTCTACCTTACGTTTTCTTGTCCTGCAAATTACAGGCGCGAGCTGGGCTCAGAACTCTCTTTGGGGGCTTGGTTGTAGACCTCCCCCTCCAGAAGTAACTAAATTTCGTTACTTGATCGAAAAGTTGGTTCCTTCTCTCTTCAAGTGTAAACTAGACTCCGTTTCCCACTAAGTTCGGCCGCAGCCAACGCTAAGACCCGTTGGAGCCAATGGAGCAGCGCCAAGAGTGCCTCGTCACGGCGCGTCTCGGGTCGTCTGATATCAGCGGCTACGCCAATCACGAGCAGATAACAGTTCAGAATCACGGCGCATTCGATGCGTCTGATCGGTTGAGTCGGCGTACAGGTCGTTAGCTCATTACCTAGAAAGGTAACTATTCACCCTAAAAAAAGTCTGTGCGTCAGTCTACTTTCACGCACAACACTCGGAGAGCCAATCACCGCAAATCACGGAGGCAGCTCAGCAAATGACGATGCCGAAACATACGTTTACACCAAAAAACGCAGTCTGAGTTGTGACATTAAGCAATTCAAAACGTCACTCTGGCATTGCTTAATGTCACAACTCAGACTGCGTTTTTTAGTTCTAAACATATGTTTCCGCATCGTCATTCGCTGAGCTGCCTCCGTAAGTTGCGGTGATTGGCTCTCCGAGTGTTGTGCGTGAAAATAGACGCACAGACTTTTTTTAGAGTGTAGGTACAAGGAACCATTACGTACCCGTCTGGCGGGGACCAAGTGGACACCAGTGAAGCCAGCGAGTTGAGAGACATTTTGCGGGGCCACTTTGAAAGCACGACTGTGGCGGACAGCGATGACGCAGTCGCGCAAATTAAATTACAGAGGCACCGAATTGAAGTTCGAGTTTGCAATCGACGATTGACATCCGTTGCTGGTTTCTCACCTGAGCTAATGATATGGTTACGAGGCTGAGGCGGGCTGCGTGACGTCCGAATCCCACGAATCGTCTTGCAGAGAATCAGTGTTGTACGGAACGGCGTTCCAAGGAACGGCGTTCCTGGAACGCGTTCCTTTTAGAAGGAACGAAGGAACACCGCCGTTTCATTTTGCAGTGATGGAACTGGAACGGCAACTCGTTACATTTTACTGGAACGGAAAATGAAACGGCGTTCCTTTTTCGTCCAGTGGTGTATTTTTTTATTTCTAAGAACGAAAACTGAAATTCTAAAAGTATAGAAACAATATCTTTACGAAGAGCAGGATCTCGTTAACTTTTTGTTTACTTATCTTAGGGTTTATTTTGTGGGGTCTTCGCTTGGTAACAGTCGGGTGCAGGAGAGCTAGTGGACATCGATTCTTTTTTCAGTGTCCGAGACTGCGGTACAAAAAGCAAAACTTTTAGACGAAGAAAACTACACAGAAAGAGGGAAGTTTCAAACTCAGCTACTTTCTTTGCTTCCACGAATCCTCACACACTCAGAAATCTAAGGCCGACTACAGCCATCACTGAACTTCAGGAAAGAGACCTATAGTTACTACAAAAGAACAGGTTACGAGACATCGAACACACCCCTGTATCCCGAACATTGGCCACTTAAAAGATACACAAAAATTAACCTTTATTCATCCTCCCCTTGTCCCCCACCTTTAAACTGAACAACGAATCCCACCATTACAAAGAAGGAGTTGTAGTTTTAAAGACTGATTTTCCAAAAGCCCTACCCACTTCTTCACTTGCTCGTCTTCGGGACAGCAACACCGAGAAGAAACTATTGTTAAAGGGAAACTGAAACAGTTCTGTATTTTAGGAAAATACCGAAATTGTCTTCATTTGGCCTCCAGGATCACGAATATCAAAATTATTTTTCAAGTTGGTGCATGAAGGCTGCAGAAATTAACTTTCAAAATACCGCGGAAGCCCCTCCTTCCCGGGGCGTGACGTCATATTAGGAGTTTTCGGGATCTCCACTCTCGCTCATCTTCTGCGCCTGTCGAAGATATGTACGTGCACTCTCGCTATTTTCACAAAAGATCAAAAAGAGACGTCACGACTTGTGTCAATGCAGGGGAATCTGCGATCTGGCATGCTTGCAATTGCACGCGCTGCCCACACCAGCGGCACGCGCTTGGCGACACAAAGATCCTATTAGGACGTCACGACTAGTCAGATGATTTTTCGTGTTTTCTTGCGTTTCGTTATACATTCGGGGAAAACGAACGTAATATTCAGATTCACGGGATAAAAATACACCAGAATTCACCTCTAACTCATTTTCTTCAAGAAGCGATTCAGCTTCCCTTTCAGTTCGAACGAGGGACTTTGTTAGGTTGCTGTAAAACGCTCGTGCAATATGGCGTAACAGTATATTTGGTTCGTCTGAATCGTCCACCACAAACATGAATACGGTTAAAAGCTGAGAATTTTAAACTCGAATATGCCAAAAAAATAAAACCCTGCTTCCGCTTGTTTTCTTCTCCCGGTGCTCTTCCATCGCGGCATTCAAATCATTATGTTCCCATTTGATGGGATAGATAAAAAAAAATTTCCTCAATCTAACTATATATGGTAATCAGCAAAATACAAATGTAACGTTTATGCAACGATACGTTCCATTTGTAAACTGTAACGGGAACGAGTTCTTTTTTCGCGTATGGAACTTGTAACGGTAACGCGTTCCAAAAATCAGAAGGAACGAGGAGCGAGCTTGCGTTTCTTTTTTTGAGGAACGTGTAGAACAGTGTGCAGAATCCACCAAGCTATGATAGTAATCCACCTCTTTCGAAATCATGGTTCCAGAGTTTCTGGTATGAAAACACATGTTCGCGTTCCATGGATTCACGAGCGGCCATGGCATGCTTTCAAGCGAGATCTCGTGAAAGCGCTCGTGGTGTGCACGCGCGTTCTCTACCCAAAAATCTCGAACCGGTGACTTCGTAAAAAGGTGGATTGAAACCTGGAGGAGCGCATTTTCTGGCTAGGCCCGAGTATCGTAGGATCGCTTCAAAAGCCAGTCAGGTGGCGACATCAGCCGATAAAGATATTGAAACAGCCGTCCCGAAGCGAAAAGCACGAGTATAATAAGTCACGCACTCCGTTACCCTGTCAGGAGCTATATTCACCTTTTCCACATCTTGAATGTCGTCCCTTTTTGTATGCGGTAAAACCTCGTTTTCATCTCTCCACGCTGCTGGAAGGTGTTTCCAAAAAATGTGTGACTTTCGCACATTTTTGTTTTGCCTCATCTATATTTTCTCGCATACTCCTGGTAGAAATGTTTTATTATTTTGTTGGTACCGCATACCAGATACGGAATCCACGTGACTGAGAACGACAGGAAACAGAAAACGTCTATAGAGAGCATTCACTGGCGGTCATGAATGCGTGCGCGTACGCTGAGCTCGTGCTGATGGCGAGCTTCCGGAGTTCTCTTGCAACGTGCATTCCGCACCATCGAGATTGCGGGTCTTACCAGCCTCTTAATATGAACTCTTTAAGAACATGCGCTCTCGTAGACCATTCCAATAGTTACGAGTCCTCAGCCCAGCACGCGCGAACACTGAACATGGAAGCGGCCAGGAGCGCTTTCTGGAAAGGTCTATACGCCTCGCAAGTGGGCTCATTTTCGTCTTCTGCGCATGAGAAAGGAAGTAGCGGTGACGTCAGAACGCCGAGCCTTGATTGGCTGATCGCGGTCCCCTATCTCAGCGTCCTCTGCTCCTTTGCAACGTCGTCTGCTCGCAACATCGTCTGCGTCTGTCTTACCTTTCCTGCGACTTTCGGAAGTGCAGGTCTTTACGAGCGAGCTCGACTTCGCCTTTCAGAGAGGGCAGACGAAATAACTCGAGCGGTACGTTGTTTTTGTCGGACAACTAGCAGACGCGCATCAAGGAGGGAAGTCAAAGGACTCACTGGCGAGGTGTCCCGAGGCACCGACGTTTGTTTGCTGAACCGAGAGTGTCCGCAAGTTCCCTCCCAAATACTTTTTCCCTCCTTTCGTGTGTGATGAGACCCCTCACTCTTTAACGGCGTCGGCGGGTTGGCGCAGTTAACGTCGTCTGCTTTACGTCTGCCAGTCAAAGCGATGGCTGCTTTACCTTTCCTGCGTCTGTCGGAGAATCACCGATTTTTCACCGGCGAGAGTCACCGCTGCCTCGGAAAACAAGGAGATAACAAGAGGAAGAGATTGACCTCTTAATCTAAAATTGAGGTCAGCGATCAAAGTATAATACGGGAAGGGTTCACAAGGGTCGCGCGGGCATATTCCATTCAGCACGCCAGCCGGTCGTGGGCAGACGGTCGCCGAGTCGCGAAGTGCCTGCTAGGCCTAACTGCCGAGCTCGCTTGGTCCAACGTTGGCTTGGTCGGTGTCGGTGGAATCGTGGCCGTTGGAGCTTTTCCCGGGTGTTTGTGGATCCAGCGTTCTTGTTCGTCGTGGTCTGTTTCAAGTACTTTTTACTTTTTTCTTGCGGCTTGAAGTCGGGACGCGTGAGAAGCACACGTTGAAAAATAAACGTCCGTGGGTCGTCGCGACCGCGACGCTGTCGGCCATGCTGAGTTGATCGTACGCCGAATTGGAGCGCAGCTCTTGAGGAGGAGGAGGAGGGAAGGGTACTGAGGGGAGGGTATACCCTCCTGTCTCCTCCTCCCCTCACGGGGGTCACGTGACCTCGGGGGGGGGGGGGGGGGTCACGTGACCTTACGGTTACGCCGATGCCGCTCAAGCCGGAAACGGGCGCCTAAGAGCTGCGCTTTAAAAATAATATTTTTTTTTAACGCGTGATATGTGTTTATGGGTTTCACGCAAAAAGTGTAACGCTCAAGTGTGACGAAAAAGAGTCACACTGAAGTCGAGGCAACATAAAGCATAGGCAGCTTATTGCCGACGCGCGTGACCAAAAGCGTCGCTGTGGTACGCCTCCACGATTGGTCAAGCGCTCACATGACGTTTTGAGTAGAATGAATTCTACCTTCATTAATCAAATTAAGAGGAATCTCAGAGCGGGAATTTTGAGACGGTGTTGGTTTCAGCACGCGTTGCTACGAGCTTGCAGCCTGCTCTTTACACGCACCATCAAAGCTGTCACTGACAATAGACAATCCTGGTTTTGACGTCATAGATAGGACCATATTCTCGCCAACGACAGTCAGTGCTTCCGAGCATAAGTCATTGTAAGCCATAATTTATCGTGCGTCCTTTTAATTAGGCGTAATTATTTGTAACACGCGGGATTCATTGAGCGACTGCATGGGAATCGAACCCCACGATCTGCAGCCCGATGTCTTTGGTCGGCGTCACGAGAGGAGGTAGAAGGGCGCGCGCAAACAGTAGGACCAAGGATAACTCGCGGGCTCGAGCCTACGCTGAAGAGGGGACCATCGGCGCCCGCAGCTGACCCCCGAATGACGAATGACGCAACAAGCGTATAACGTCACGACTTAACACAGCCGCCGATAGGGGGCCTAGTGGGCGCGAAAAACTTCCTCCCCTCGCGATTACTTCAGTTACCGCGAGAGACAGCTGGCCATCCAAGAGCACTAGGACTCAAGGCGCTACGCGCACCTTCGGAAGAATTGGAACACATATTTTGTAGAACCCGTGGAAACTCCTCATTGAGAGAGGAATGTGCGCACACTCCTCTCCCAAATAAATATAAACCCGACTATTCTGATAAAGCCGGTGAGCACATCAGTGGGGCGAGTGTGCAACACATTCAAAACTACCCAGAGCTCCCCGCAACCAAGCCTAACTAACCATAACACTCGCGTGTGTTATTGCAAGTTTTGCGTCTGGATTCATAGACAAGAAGGCTATGGATCCAGATGCGCTTGGGCGGCATGTTCGGCGTTTATTTTGAATAAAATCGAAATTGATTAATTGATCGATTGATAACACACGCACGGCACATTCTGTGCTCCCCGTGTTTATCAGAACGATCGAGACGACCTTCGGCAAAACGGTCAAGACCAGTCGAGTGGCACAACTGCGCTGCGTCATCTGTGAGCGTCTCGCCAGCTTCCATGTGCACACTCACGCGCAAAGATGCTTTGAATGCGAAATAGCATTAACCCCGATTATCCCAGATCGGAACTGGCGACTTCACAGATGAGAATCCTGAAGAGGAGGCCTTATAACTCTGGCAACTTTAGATCCCATGAGCCGGTTCTCAATTAGCCAGATTGATCTAATTGCGCGAGAGTGCATGCGCCACCAGCTAATTGGTCATCTATTTGACCCGTATTCAGCTCACGCCATTTCGGCTTGAAGGCGAGGTAAGTGTCTTGCCGCTATATTTATTAGAGATATGTACCCAGACAGCAGTAAGAAAAAAGTCGCTCTTCGAGTAATCAAGTTAATATTCGTTAGCCCTCCCAGATGAGAAAAAAACAATATTAAACGCGCAACACATATTTACACGTTTGCACATATATGTTCATCTCTTACGGTCCACGTTCTGAGGTATACACGCCACTAAACCCCTTGCATCTGTTTTTGTACACGAATACGCCTCGCCTCGTTTTTCAGTTTACTCGAATGCAACCGCCATATGTACGAAAGCTCTAAGTAAATAAAAGATTGTTGTTTACAGCCCCTTTGGCAGCGTTTTAATTCAAATTTTGTTAACTTGGCTTCGAGTTCATACTGTTACGCTTACTCGTTTCGGATATTTATGAGGCTAAAAAACATGCAAAACATGTGACCGACTAAATTTATCCTCGATACAATTACTCCATGTTTTCTACATATTTTTTATATTTGTGCTTGTCAAGTGAAAGTTTTTATATGAAAATGAAACTGGCAAATGCATCTGACTCTAGAGTGTGGAGGCAGGAATTATCTGCCAAATTATGAACTTATATCTGTTCTGCGTATCTTTTTCAAATTACTTAAAAAATTATTTCGCGTCGTCTTGACAGTTTTGTAATCACAATATCTCAATTCAGGTTTCTTTGGTCAATTACACTTCAAAATGTAGAAAACAATCACTTTACACTTGGCATCTTTATCCATTTTAGTAAAGCCTTCGATTGTGTAAATCACAAAATATCTTTTGAAAAACTAAATAAATATGGCGTGCATGGCACACACACACTCACTTATGTCTTCGTATTTAGACGAACGTAAGCAATGTGTAAATATTTATGGCCACCGTTCCAGGTAAAATATGGTGGGCTACGGCGCAGAATACTAGGTTCGCTACTTTTAAATACCGATTTAAATGATCGTGTGAATATTATCGAAAAATTCCATTTTGTCCTCTATGCTGACGACACAAGCCGATTCCTTTCTGGCGCGAATGCGAATTGCTTAATAACCGAAGAAAACTTTCTACTCTCAAAATGCTCGTTGTGGTCCCAGACGAATGGCCTAAATATTATTGGAACAAAAACAAAAGCAATTTTGTTTAGATCGTTTAAAAATATGTCAATGTAAATAAATATCAAGTTTCAATCTACTCCGATTGAATTAGTGAAATATTACAAAATATGCGGCGTTATATTTTCGCAAAATTTGTTTTTGTGACCAACATGTAAACCAAGTTATTAGCAAATTATGCCAAATTGTTGGTGTCGTAGTCCGACACCGAGACTTTCTCACTGAAAACGTTAAACTACAAATGTATCGATCCTTTTTTTAAATCTCGAGTATTTTATTGTCGTGTTGCCTGGGGCACGACCACAAAATAAATCTTAACAAAAAATGATTACTTAAAAAAAGGCTTTGCGTTTTAGTGCAAACGTTCATTTTTTATCCCATACGGAAACCTTATTTTCAAGATTCAAAATAATCAATATACACAATTTGTATAATATTGTTTTGATTCTCACTTCGTTTTTAATCACCAGAATATAACAACTTTTTGAAGGAGGCGTCAGGATTATCTAAAACATAACCACCATCCACCCCTGTTACTCGGAAGAATGGGAAGTTGCCCGTTTTCGGACCAACTACAGTTTGCAATCATTACAACATAACCTACCCTCATTGTTAAATAAATATAAGATGAAACAAATTAACACTCGCACTTTGAACTTTAAATAACTGCACTTGGTTTTTGGGAAGCGAAGCTTTTCATACTGTGATGCAAACCTTTCAAACAATTCGCTTCTTTAAGAAATGTGTATTTCCGTGGTGTAAAACTTGAAACTATGCTTCTTTCTGTAAGCGCTTATATGTTTTTGTACCCTGTCTTTATTTTGTATCCCCATCACTTTCTGCCAAGTGCACGGAGCCCGGAGCCCTTTAATTCAACACTTGATGACTTTTGTCCGTGGTTTCGGCGTCTGCCACACATGCAAAATAAACATATTTATTATTATTATTATTATTATTATTATTATTATTATTATTATTATTATTATTGTTATTATTATTATTATTGTTATTATAATTATTATTATTATTATTGCTTTCACAATTGTTTAACAGTTGTTTCTTTAAATATTCCACTTTATCTGCACACTTCTAATTGTTTCGTATTCTACTGCGATGAAATTCCATATTCTGACACAATAAAATATCTTGCAATCCTCTTTGATTCTGACCTTTCACAGAATTGGCATCTTACTAGGATTTTTTCTAAACTGAGATGTGTCTCCTGTTTGCTCTTTAACATAAAAAAATACTTACGCCCAACGGGTTGCGCAAGGGCATTCCTTATCGATTAGCCCACACCCCTTCGCGCTATGGTAGTATTCGGTAAATGCTCGAGAATATGCCACAAAAACGGGAACGGTATCCTAAAAGGAATTTTGGGGAATGTGTGCTTTGACACGAGTTGTTCTGATTTAGATTTATTTCACACGTTAACAATGGAGAACTTTAGCTCTTTGTTTCCAGGGACATTAGTGCTCTTTGACAACTGGAAGGACGACTTTAAATCTACTCGCCCCCGTGGCAATTGCGGAAGCTTCCACTCTCCGTCCTTTCAACATGTTATACTCGGTATGGGAAAAAAACGGACGTTCATTGTATGTCCCTCACATTTTTATTGAGTTCCAACCAAGTCGCTCGGACTTACTTTCAATAAGAAACTAAAAAAAAAACCACTGCGCAATATTTTTATCTGCGAAGCTGCATGATTATATTAACCTCGCTGTTGTTTCGTGATTATTGATTGCTTCGTGCAGAAACTTTCTTCGCGTCTATCAATTATTGTGCTCGTGTGTTTGCACGTGAGTGGCACACTCTGTCATTACGCTAGAAGCTATTATTTTAGCTTCTGTGCGATGCACGTTTGTGGTCATTTTGTAATATAGTATCGTCTACGCGGACCGCAAGTTTGTCTGCTTCTTGCACAGGGGTTGCGATGAGGTCAGAAGGCCGAGCTCTTATTGGGCGATTGATTTTTTAGAGCGCAGCTCTTAGGCGCCCGTTGCGGTGCATTATGGGACGCGTGACGTCACTGATAACGTCATCAGTGACGTCATTGATGTCGGCATCCGCATCGTCATCGTCACTGATGACGTCATCATCATCGTCACGTGACCCCCCCCCAGGGGTCACGCGACCCCCCAGGTCACGTGACCCTCAGGTCACGTGACCCCCCAAGGTCACGTGACCCCCCCTCCTGAGGTCACTTGCCCAACACCCCCAGTACCCTTCCCTCCTCCTCCTCAAGAGCTGCGCTCTAATTCGGTGTTACAGGGAGTTGTAAACGGCTTTCACTTTTTTTATTAGTATTATTAATATTTTGATTACGAAGATAAAAAAATAAAAAAACGGATTCTAAATTTACTTTGTTCGTTCTCCACTAACAGACTTTGGAAGTAATCCGTTCCAAGTAACGGATTACTTGTAATTCGTTACTTTTAAAGTAGTTTTGTAATTGTCACGTTACTTTTCCCGGAAGTAATTTGCAATGCAATTTCGTTACAAAAAATTGGTAACGGATTACTCCAATTACTCGTTACATTAAAAAATATGAGCATAATACAGTAAATTGAGCAATACGAGCAGAGCATTCAGCAGCACAAAAAGAGCAAGTTCAACAAAACAGAAAACGCCAGGAAGGGGAGAAGAGCCGAAAAGAAAACACAATTTTTTGTATGACCGGTCGCTAGAACTGTTAGAAACAGGGGAAGGGCTTGTAGAAATATGCAAAAGACAAACATCAATAAAGATAACGGCAAATAGGCTCTCCGTCTCTTTCTATCGTTATTTTCTTCTTCTCCCGGGCAAGAGAAAGCTGTTCGTGTTTATTCGTTTTTGTCTTTGGCACCGTTTCATCCTTCCCAACCTCCTCGACGTCTTCCGCCACCTGCGCAAACATCAAACGCGGGTCCATACCCCCTGGATTCGCGGGTTCACAATCCACGTAACAGACGATGTAGCCTCGCGCGAGGGGGTCGAATTCTTTTTGTCTTTGGTGCGCGCTACTTTATTCTAGCGCGCTCTTGAGGCATGGCTGAAAACCGCCCGGCGCGAGGCTAAAGCATCGTCTTCGAGGGTAGACGATACTTCTTTTGGTTAACTTGTCTGGGCATGGTGGTCGAGTCCGCTCCTCACTTTGCAGTCAACTGTCAACATAAAGGGAGGGGGGGGGGGGGTAGGCCATTTAAGGAATGCTGACAGAGAGAGAGAGAGAGACGGAACACGGAAAAGATCCTCTGTTGTTTTGTGATACCCATGGCCGCCGCTTCTGTCGCTCTCAATGTCCTCCCCGCCCCTGGGCTGGCCTCCTCGAATATTGGTATGAAAGTGAGTACTGATGAACAATCGATAACCCGTAACCGCCACTTTTTTTCTGAATGGTCAAGTTTTTGGTCATTGAGTTCCCGTCGTCCCCATGGCCAACTCTTAATGAGATGTTCAAAATTCATGCCATTAAGGAGAACGGAAACCTAGAGTTTCAGCGCATACTTTGCTTGCCAAAAAACACACATTGTCATCAGCAAGAACAACGAACTCTAATCTACGGAAACATATCAAGGAAAGCGGGACACCTCTATTCTGCATCGGTTATGCATTGTAACGTTAGAACCAATTTTTTTATTTTTTTTTATTGTTAATAACAGGCGAAACATCCGAGTCAAAAGGGAGCTTTCGTAGATCGTTTCTTTAACTCCCAATCTCGTAGCGGAGGTAGACGCTGCTACTGAGCATGCGCACCGCTAGCTTTGTCTGCACAATTCCAGGGATCATTTCCGGAGGCCGTAAGCTAGCGGGATGGCGGGTGTGGTTGCAGCTTTCGGTGCCTTGTCAGCGTACAGGTGAACGGAGTGCACCTACACTCTTTCTCTTAACTACAATATTTTATTTTTACAAGGACTACCATAATGTGGGGGTATGAGAAATAAAAAGTAGTGTTGCGGAACATTTTTGAAAAATATCAAAATTGTTTCTATTGTTTTCTGGATAAGTGTCCGAAAAAGGTAACTTGAAAGTAATTTGTAACGTAACGAGTAAAGTAATCCGTTACTTTTCAGCAAAAGTAAATTGTAACGGTAATCCATTACGTTCGAGGCTCAGTAATTTGTATTTGTAGTCCATTACATTTTTCAAGTAACGAGCACAAGTCTGTCGACTAATTTATTTCTTATTACTATTTTCAGGAAGATATTACAACAGGCACATGGAGGGATTGTATGAATATACCAGAAGATCTGGAACAGTTAATAAGATAGGCTGAAACCAGCCGAAAATCGCGAATTTCGTAACACAAGTAGTTTAAAAGGTTGGTTTTTGAAGAACAAACGATGCGTGGGTATTTATCCCGTAGAAATCATTGATCACTCTAAGAAATGCCTACGCGTCTACTTACCCGCAAAACACTCAAAGAGTCAATCTCTGCGATCTACGAAATCAGCTCAGCGAATGATGAGGTGAAACATCTGATTAGACCTCAAAATAAAGTCTGCGCTATGGCATTACTCGCTGCAGGCATGTCGCTTTGCATCGCGTAATGTTACAGCGCAGACTTCAGCGCAGACGCATTGGAATGAATTGGCGATTCTTTTGACTCTAACATGACCGGTTCGAGACCCCAAACTACGTATTTCAGGCTCGCAATATGGGTGTGTGTTTCGTACCTGCTTGCAAATCATCACACTGAAAAACAAAAGTCCTACTGATTCTTCCATTTTAAGTAAGACCACAAATAGTGAAGGAGGCGGATAATAACATCGGGTAAGTTATATATTATATATAATAATAATACTTCTTTATTTCCTCTCCGGGCAGCGGAGGGGCAAGGACAAAAAGCTGCATTCAGCAACTTGACGAGGTCCCTGCCCCGATGCACACGGCAGAAAGAGCAGCGATGACATATTTCATAATCACTCTTTTACAAAAATAATAAAACAACAAAAACAAAGTAACCAGATACTATAATACTGAAGCAGTGGTCAACCAAAACGTGCGGGTTAAAATTTGTTAGTGAGTGGCAGTGAGCGTCAAAAACAGGGATATTATGTGGCACTTGGTGACAACTTCAGGTATAACGTGATATTGAATCAATTCGTTTAGTAAGTGAGGTAGATTGTGTCTCGTTGATTGATGACATTATGTTGTATGAGATGTCGGCATAAACTATGGTTCTGCATGTCGCGTATTATGGCTCGTGAGATCCTTGTTTAGATTTTAAAAAATTCAATTATTATGGTGTTGTTTGCAAGTAGCACATGAGTCTGAGTTTGTAAAGGAAAATATATTTAAGATGTTTAACTGCTGACAATAATTAGCAGTGCTCTCATTCTATGCGAGATTTTCTATTGTTCTAATTGATTTTTTTTTCTGAGAAGGAGATTAAGTATGTTATGTTTAGTAGTTGTACCTCAGATGAGATGACAATATGTTAGGTCAGCATTCTATAACATTTTTTTTTTTTTAATATTGCGCAGTAAGCTGTATCTATCTTTATTTATCGGGCCATTTATTTTATTTATCTTTGTACATGTGATTAATATGAATGCCCCATGTGAGGTGTTCGGTAAAATAAACCTCCGAGGAATTAATTTCACTTACAACTTCTATTTTCTGGTTGTCGAGATGGAGATATGTTGGCCTACATATTAATTATTTCTGGGTCTAAAGAAAATCGCTTTAGTTTTATTAGGGTTTATTTGCGGACAATTTGCGTCCATGTATCTTTGCGAATTTCTTAAAGAGCTATTTGCTTCTGAAACCCTATCAGTCGGGTCAGTCAGTACCAGTAATAAGAAAGGTCATATCATCGGCATCAGCTATTATTTTTGCTGATGTTATTATGTTAAAAACGTCATTAATGTAAAGAATGAAGAGAAGAGGGCCTAATATGCTGCCCTGTGGCACACCTGTTTTAATAGTATCAGGTGGAGAAAATGAAGAGTTTATACAAACGCATTGAGACCGATGCTGCAAATCAGATTGAATAATTAATGCTGCGCTTCCTCTAATATTATAAGCATGACGTTTAAGGCTTAGTAAATTATGGTTGAAGTGGTCAAACGCCTTAGTGAGGTCAATAAATTTTCCAAGCACGAGTTCTCTTTTTTGTCTCAAATGCTTCAACAATTACCGTATTTCCCGGATCATAGTCCGCGGACTATACATGTTTAAAAGTTGAAATTTTGGGCAGTGCGGACTATCTACGCGTGCGGACTATACAAGATTTTGGTTTTTCAATATCATTGATTATACCGAGACGTGACAGATTTTGTGAATGAAAGAGTATGTTAATGATGATTTATGTATATTATAGGCTTCTTTGTGAGTTAAAAAAGCATACATTTGTCAAGGGGTGCCGTCCATGAGAAGGTTTCGTGTCGACTAAGCACCAGGTGCGTACTATGCACCAGGTGCGGATTATGCACCGGGTGCGGACTATCTAAGCAAAAACTTTAATTTTGGACTCCAAATTTGTCCCTGCGGACTATACACCGGGTGCGGACTATAGTCCGGAAAATACGGTAGTTGTTTTTTTGTGGTAACAAAGCGGTTTCTGTTGACCTGTGTTTACGAAAAAAATTGTCAGTTAGATAGAATATTGTGTTTGTTGAGAAAGTTGGTTAGTCGTGAATGAATTCTTTTCTCGAGACTCTTAGAAAGTACCAGTAAAATTGATATTGGCCTACTATTTAGTAAGGTTGTTTTTGTCACCACCTTTGTG
This sequence comes from Ixodes persulcatus, assembly GCA_013358835.2. NCBI lineage: Eukaryota > Metazoa > Arthropoda > Arachnida > Ixodida > Ixodidae > Ixodes > Ixodes persulcatus. Next base: position 226,393 of record JABSTQ010009313.1, on the reverse strand, counting down.
CGCACCGCTACTTTTGCCTTTTGCATTTCTTTTGGAAAAACAATGGTCGTTAAAACGAGGTTAGAAATGTACGCGAGAGAAGGAGCAATTGTATCAATGGCATATTTGACGGGTTTAATTTGCGATCCGTTTATATCCTAGGATCGGCTATTTTTAAGGTTTAGGAACGTGCTAATCACTTCACTTATGGTAGTAGAGAAAAAGAACATAGATTCAATTATAACGTATCGCGATGTTCCCGACGTATATGTGGTAGAAAGTTGCTGGTTGTACCAAATTCACGAAGTAATTATTGAAATTGCTAGCAGGCTGTAAGTCAGACAACTTTCTTCCATCTAGTTCAACATCACAACCAAAACGTTCTTCACGTTTTGTTACAGACAGCTCGTTTGGTCCCACAAATGTCTACTGAAGCAACTGCGCTGACAAAAATCCTTGAAACCTGCGCTGGCCTGCACTTCGGCCTTGATACACTTTACGTTGTCGTCTTACGTGATTCGGCCTCACAGTGTTTTCACCTTCTCAAATATTGCGAGCTCCACAGGAAGGCGTTGATGCGCTCGCGCACCTCGAGCGTTGATCAAAGCTGCGTACGCTCACACTTCCTTTTCGAAATCCCACGGAAAGTTGACCCCGACAATAGAAGTTTCGTCGATCGTCACCAACTTCATTCAACGCTGTCGCGTACTCCCTCAGAAAGAACCACTAAGCCAGCGAAGCGATCGTGTCGTTTGCTAGCGAAGCAAAACCGGTTATGAAAATTTATTTCGGGCGTTTATCATCGGTTTATGGCACTGAGGCGATAGAAAAATTCTGGATGATTAGATACTGAGAAAACACAATGCTTGCAAAAAAAATATTAACTTTTTGTTCGGACAATTTTTAACCTCACGTCGAGCCCCCATGCTTTTGTCCACAGCAACGGTCCTAGCAACGGTTTGTTTAGAACAGAGCGCCATGTTGTGACGTCATCACTTACGGAGTCAGTTACGATAGTCCCCCTCTCCCTTTTTCAAACAGGTTATCGGCGTTTGAGCCGGAAGTTTCGTCATCTGAGACGAGGCGTCAAGTGACTTCACGCTTCCGGTTCGTCCGGTGCCGGTCGCGGTTCGTCCAGCTGCAAAATGGTTCACTGCTCCGCGGTAGGTTGTTCTAACGCGAGCCATAAAGGACACAAGATGTTCCGGTTCCCGTGGTACGCAGAACGGAAGCATTGATGGGCCGTCACGGCTGTTAAGCGAGTGACCGATCAAAGTAACCTGTGTCAGCCAAGCTTCGGTGCCCGTTTATGCGCGGCCCAGTTTGGTACAAGTCAGCACAACGTGTTCTCTCTTTCTTCAAGTTGGAGCCTCGTGAAGAAAGGATCTCGAACGGAGACTATTGACACCCAGAAAAATCTCTCGATTAATCCGTGAAGCATGGCTTCTGGTACAACGCACCGACGAGAACGCGGGATGCGATCTCGCTAACGTCAGATTGCTTGTGATCTTCGCAGGCAATCAGTTCATCGCACGACGTGTCCTCGACAGACAGTTTCATCGACAGAAGTGGCTCTGGGATGTATTCCGGTGTATGGGCTCTCAAGATTTATAGCTTGGTCGCTTTTCACAATGTGGAATAACGTAAGAGCGAAACTGCATTAAAACTCGGCCAATGAATATCAACCACATAAACCCGTTCCTCGTAAGTCCCCTAGCAGCAGAAGGAGGTGGCTCGAATCGATCGGGTTCGACACCCGCACACGCTTCCATAGCCGTCATGGGGTTGCGTCGGCTGCTAGCTATGAACCGGAAGTGAAGGATACCCGGAGTGCGTTCAGGCTGCTGCCAAACGCCGGTCACCTATTCACTCTGTGTTCATATTCGCTTAAAGGTGATGATGGTTGTGCGGCTTTTCCCTTTGTAACGGGCGTGCCCTAAGAATCTTTGTGTCCCAGCCAAGACTAGCCTTGCCTGGATGGATGAATGAATGGATGGATGAATGGGGCTGAAGCGTTTTAATCGGGCGGTGGCAAGCGCCACCCAGCTAAAGCTATTTGAACACTTTACTAATCTACGTCTAGAAAATAAATAAATAAAAAGAAAACACCAGCGAGGTTAATCCTCTTAACAGTGTACTTCTCAATGCTGAACTAAAGCTTGGGTCGCAGTGCTCGTACATAACACGAAAGACAGTCTTCCAACACGAGTCACCGCAATATCCGTGCTTCAAATGCCGCGTGCCAAGCTTTCTTTTGGAGCCACGTGGCATTCGAAGCACGGATCTCGCGGTGACTCGCATTCGAATCTGTATCCAGACTGTCTTTCGTATGAAGTATAAGCAGTGCGACTCGAGCTGAATAGAGCGTATAGTAAAAATGTAAAGCATGTACAGCCTAAGCAGCGACACAAGTGCCACTTCGTGGGTTTCTAAGAAACTGTTACGAAAGGCTCAAGACCTTCGTTTTGCGACAACTCACAGCGCGTACTTTTTTCATATTGTAAAAAATAAAAACACTCCGGAGCAAAGAAAAGTAAACCCTAACCGATATTGCGATTCCAAGACGCCAACGACGGCGCCAGTCGCTTGTTTTTCTGCTTCGCGTTTTTTTTTTTTCTTTTTGTGTCTGCTTATTTTACTGGAATGTAGTCTCGAGGAAATACTTGAAAAATGATACGCAACTTTACATGTTGTCACGTGTTAGGATCGCTGTGTGTCGTTGACGACCTATCCCGCGGAACAAAAAAGAAAAAAGAGAAAAAATACGGGCGGTGGCCTTTCGCTTAAATTTAAACTTGAACTGACTGAAACTAGACTGTACCGATGTTCTAATCTCTCCTTTCGTATAAAATAAATAATAAAATAAAAATAGAATATTTTTTAATGCAGCCAACGAGTGCGAAAAGTTTTTGCCGTCGATGATTAACAGCGAAGCACGGAGGAAGTCGTTCATTTGTTTGGGTGGGGCAGCGAAGGGGAACTCGGACGGAGCGCATTGCAAACTCCTGGGCGAAACGGAGCAATAGTGTGATTTACATAGCAGCGGTCGCTCTCGGCAGTATATTTCCTCGGTAGCAGCCGCGAACGGCGCTTTTATAAGATGATATGTGTTCTCCGTCGTCCTAAAAAACGCTCCGCTCAGAACTTTGCAACGCCCGTTCCTTTCATACGAAACGCGCGCAAAGGAGCAAAAATAAAGCAACACGAAACAATTAAGTAGACGGACACAAACACAAAAAAAAGGTTGCATTTTTTTACATATCCATTTTGGAGTCGGACTCGCATATATAGTCGCTTTGGCGTGCTCTCACGCGAAGCTACAAAATATCGAAGCTGGCGCGAAGCGCATTGGTAAGCGGAGGGAGTTTATAGAGCGCGGGAGGAAAAGAGATCCCCGTAAATACAGTCAGTTAAGCGGCGCATTTGAAATACGAACACGTTTGCGCGGGGCTTTAAAAAAAACAAAAACAAAAAAGCCAAATACGCCGTTGAGTCTGGCACTGTACTTCCTTTTATGTTAGAATGCACTGCGGGGGACGCTGGCAGACATCGAAGCCAATCCAATGGCGCGTGAATGTCGCGTGACCTTGAGGAAAGATGGGGCGAGGCGCGGGTCGCCCAGTCACGTGCCGCTTTCCAGCGCTGGATTGGCCAGGAGGGCTCTGAGCGTCTGCTGCGCTCCGTCTCTAAACGGAGGCTAGTGACTTTCTTTCGGTTCCTCGACTCTTTCCGAACGGAGACGGGGAGGTTTGAGTTGCCCGCAGTTCGCAGCAGGTGCAAATGAAAGACGCGCGGTCGTTATAATCAGCTTTCGCGACTTCCGGGACCCGATCGAGTGTGCCGAGAAACGCCGAGGGCTCGAACCCCTGGCGCCGAGAGAGATACGGGCCTCCGAGACCCCGCCTTTTCTCCGTACTCGCGAATCGCTTCGGAGAGTCGGAAAAGTCGTTAAGGCTGACCTTCCTCGCCCACCCCTTCCGCGGCACGCTGATCGCTTCCCCACCACGCGGATTCGGCGAATCTCCGACGGGCCTGCAAGGAGATGGCCGATGGATATTCTCGGGGCAGCACGAGGCCGTGTTTCCAGCGCGGAGCGCCGTTTCACGTTGTGGAACGGAACGCTGCCGATCCAGCGCTGCTAATGTACTGGGTGTATCATGGAGCGGCCAGGCTCTATAAATCGACCGCAAAATTCGGTTTCTTAACCTATCGCGTTCCGATTTTGTACAGCATTGGCCACAGGTGGTGCATTTTTTCTATAAAATTCGCAAAGAGCGAGCTTACCTGAGGAAAAAGTAAAAAAAGAAAAAGGCTTAGCTACTATAGAAAACGCAGCCAAGCCACTGGTTTTCAAACCATAGGGCGCCAGTAGATCACGTGACTAAGTGCCTCCCGAAGCTAACGTGACCCTTACTCGGCGTCGGATTGGTTTCGGTGGCTCGTAGCGTCCTCTGTGGTCCGTCTTAAAGGGGCGGTGCAACGGTTTCAATGTTGAAAGAATTGCCAGTTTGCATTTTTTATATTGTTTATCCAAGCCCAAGCAGACAAGTACAAATTACTCAAAAAAGGTAGTTAAGTTAAGTTACTGAGTATCGACGCCAAAAGTAATTGGAGTAGAGTAGAAATTACACATTTGTAATAGTAATTGAGTAAACTACTAACTACTGTAAAAAAGTAGCGAGTTACTTTGAAGTTACTTTCGAAGTTACTTTTTTATATTTTTGTGGTAGCAAAATGAACAACAGTTTTGATTCGCGAAAAACTTTGCGAGCCTGAAATAAATGCAGTCATTTTATGTCTTGAGTTTTCACCAAAATAGTTTATTCGCTCGCAGAAGCAATTTACTTTCGAAGTTATTGATAGGAGGGTTTTCGCCTTTTCCTCCTAACGACGTCCCCAGCTAAGCTAAAAAGACGTTCCACCGACGCGCTGGATGGAACGGCAGCGTTGAGTTTGAGAAACAGGCTGTGCAGGGTCGGGTAAGCGAGTGTTGGCATCTTAGGTGTCCATGACGAAACATGTGAGGTTTGCCTCGTTTGGGGGGTTGTATAACAAACACTCCTCCTTTTGTCTTTTTCTTCGGCAAGTTGAGATTGTTATGACTGGCCCCTCTTTATTCCCACGACGTTCGGAGAGTACGCTAAGCGAGTGCACCTGACCGTCAAGGGTTCAAGTCTCACGCCACGACGATGAGATGATCCGGACGACTGCGCGTCTCGTTGCAGTGCTAACGCTACGCTACCGAAAAAAAGAAGGTTTTTTTTTTTTTTTATTTAACAGAAGATGAAACGAAGTATACTTCGCCGCTGACGCCGGGTCCAATAAAAGGAACTCCCAAGGGTGACCCGCAACCCTGGCCGGCGACTACGGTATCCTGACGCGCCTGACACGCCTAACAAGTAAATCGTTTTCAACAAACAGGAGGTCTCCCTGGCGTGGAAGGTCGGAGGGGCTCGAAGGATTACGTGAACAAGCATCGGCGCTCGTACAGTTGCAGCTGGAAGCGGGAATGTGCTCCCATGAACGGATTATCCGTGTATGCGTTTGTGTGCGGGGGAGCCCGGCTTTGCAAGGGAGTATTCGCTGACGACGAGGCGACGATGGGAACAGACGCCCAGCTGCGAGGTCATGCCAGTGGCGCCTCCCGTAGAACCCCCAAACCGCTTGAGTCAGAACTCACAAAGGGCAGGCAACATCAAAACAACAACAACCTTCGGAGTGCCCCCGTCTTTGCTTGCACGGTTGCAGCTGAAGGCGCGGCGCCTGCGTGCATTACCGGATTAGGTCAATTCCCGACCAAGGCTTGTTAAGCATCTCTTCCTGCGTTCGTGCGCGTCGGTGTTATGTTTTGGCTGCTCATCGCCACCTTGGCCCAAGGACGCCTGTAATGCATTTTCTACGGCTGCGAGGGGGCCCCTTGTTCGGGAAGGCCATTTCATCTGCCGACGATTTCGAAAGTAGTTAGTAATTTGAGTAGAAGTTACCTGAAAAATGTAGTTAAATTAAACTACTAATTACCCAAATAAAGTTGTAATTGAATTTTACCAAGTTACTCGGAAATGTAGTTAAACTACAGTAGTTTGAGTAGAGTAGTTGAACTACGTCCAAGTCTGAGCCCAAGTGACCAAGAACGCGTCACCTTTCCCCGAAAAACTGCTATTCTGCTGCGTAATCCCATGGCAAAAAACGAATTATTTGCCGACCTGCAGCCGCCTGTGGTGGCGACAGAAACTAAAATGACAGCGTCTCTGGGGGTACGCGGAAGTCAACAAACCCTGTCCCCCTCCGCTGCTACACTCGCAGTCAGCCCCGTGGCGATCCGTCCTTTGTGTCCATCGCGCGCCGCGACCTTCGACGAGGCTAATCCTTTGAAAGTCGACAATCGCGGAGGAAGCGGCTGGGGTCTCTGAAGAGAGCACCCAAGGGGAAACCGCGTGAACCCCCAGAGTACGTCACTCGAAAGTCGGCGTGGAGAGTTGAGGCGCTTCGACCTTCGATTTGTTTCATTTTTTTTTAAATAAGACTAGCGCTCGCAAGAAAATGCGGTTTTCGACCATTTCGTCGTTTACCCTGAGACTGGGGGTTTTTTAGAAGAGCGCTGTCAAAGGCAACGCACGAGCGGGACTCAAACCGCGTCTCAAGACGCTCGCGCGCACCAGCCTTTGCGGCGCTTCCTTACAAATTCCAGTGTTGGACAAAACACTCGATAAAAGTATCGAAGGTAACTACACCTGCTTCACAAAGTATTTAAAGGGGTCCACCAACAATTTTTTGACTGGTTTGAAGTTCGCGCTGAAACGGAGCTCCATGAAAGCAGGAACACCGAGGTAAAACAAATATTACAGAAATTCGCAATATTTTGTGAGTTATTAGCAAATTAAATATTGCAGAAAACAACTTTAAATAAACAAAACATTGCGCTTCATGACGTAAAATGAAACAGTTTAGCGATTGGAGCAAAGCGGTTGGCCAATTGGACGCGAGTTTGGTTGATAGCCCGTCTGGCCCGTCGGCCCGGTCGGCCATTAGGCCTCGCTCCAACCATCGTAGCTTTGGAATCGAGATGCCATCATCGATGAATTTACCGGGCTTATCGGATTTTGAGCGCCGAATTCTTGAAAAGAAGCGCGGAGCTGGGCGTCGCGCCGTACGAGGACACACCACACAAGCGCCGCAGTCCGCTTCGACAGCCGCGGAAGGCTCGTCTCCCGCAACTCCGCCACCGGAACCACATCGGCGAGTAGGAGGTACTCCGCCGCTGGGAGGCGCGCATGAGCGACTAGCGACGAGGCGTTGTTTTCGCCCTTTTTGAACTTTAATTTGCAACTTTATTAGCTCTATAAAAATGACTTTTTAGAGAAATAATGACGGTTAACGTGTGATGTACTTTATTCCGCTTCAAAATTTCTGGGACGGCTCTCGCCAATCACGAAACCCAGTGAATGTGACGTATAGTGAAAGGGAGCGCCGTTGTGCGCGCGCATTCGGCACCTCGCGGCGCCACCGTCGGAGGAGGTGTTTCCGAGTTGTCAAACTAAAATATGATGCGCTAATATTTTTAAACTCTTTCGTTGTCCACTGGGTTTCCGGGACCACTAGCGTGGAGAAACCGCAAAAAAAAAAGTAGACGCTCAAATACTGTTGGAGGGCCCCTTTAAAATACTATTCAAGTTACTTTCACTGTAAAGTATCTTGAGTACAGTATAAATACTGACAAATGCAATTGAAATACTTTTGAAGATACTGCCGCATTGCGGAATTTGTATCGACGTCAGTGCCAAACACAATTATACAGTTGCGCAAATCTGGTTTACCAGAATGGTTTATTAGCACGCAACAGCACAAAACGGCAAAAAAACAAAACATCGTAGGGTTATTCTATGCAGTCCAATATAAGGAGCAGAACATCATCGATACATGTTACAAAACATTCCCTGAACCCCTCCCCCCCCCCCCCAAAAAAAAAAAAAAAGAAAAGAGGTCGCTTCATCTATAGTAACATTGCTGAATATCATGTCCGGCGGCGCACATTAGACGCATCGTTTAGCTATAATCCATATTCCCTATATGGGGAGTTCACTATAAACGAACTTGGGATACGGAAATTAGTGAATGGATAACAGAGAGAGCCCACATAATAGCCACGGCACTGGTCGCACCTTATTCAAGTAGGTTGAGTTCAGAAAGGCACTCAATGTTGGAAGACACTTTGTTGGCATTTCGAGAGGTCATCCTGCTCGTAGTTCGTTTCCTGTCCTCTTCTCTCAGTGCTCGCTTACAGACAGTGTTCGCGAGAGTAATACGGGCCGGACTAACAACAGAAAGAAAAGAAAGAAAAAATACCTCGACCACTTGCCGTAACTGGGTTAAATATACCGCAAGCAAAAAAAAAAAAAAAAGTGCCTTCTTTTTTGTCCACTTCTCATTTTCTTCTATTTGTTATTTTCTTGACACTGAAGTCTGCATTGCTGTCGTGGATCGTTTCCCGTTTTGCGTTGCACCTCTGTATGGCAATTTTTACTTTCGTAAAACCACCCCTTTTGTTTGAGGATTCTTGGGGGCAGCTCTTGCAAACAAAAGGCGCTTTTGGGAAGGCGAAGAGAAACCCTTCATTGTACGAACTTTGGGGCAAAATATGAGCTACAATCGGAGCAAAAGCGATCTTTTCAAGAGCTCAATCTAAGTCATCGGAGCTTATCGGAGCTAGCAACAGGATTTGGTTGCTCGAAACAATAACGATGTTTGTTCCGGCCTTGCCCACGTCACTTCATATCGAAAAACTCGGGAAATTGCAAAATGCCAAAAATGTATTAGAGATAATGCGTACAAGATACTCGGAAATGTAATCAAAATACAGTATGAAATACTCTCGATCAAAAGTATTTGCAAGATACCAAGATACTCCAAAAAGTATTTGAAATACAGTACCTTAAGCAGACTATTTGCGGTAGGCACGAGTTTGCAAGTTTCAACCAGTCTCAGCTGAGACGCTGCTCTAGCAAGCCGGCCCAAATGCCAAAATGTCAAAACTAACCGTGCATTGGGAATTTCATAACATTGTAATGAAAAATGGCTTCTCTCGTTTTGAGTAACCTGCGCCATCCAGTTGCACGTATTTGAGACCTCCGTTGACCGCCATTTTCTCAATTAAGACCTTCGTAAATCATTCGTAACTTTGGAACGAAATATGGGTTACCTGAGACCTTGGCATCTGGTGCGGACCGATAGCGCTACATTTAGGCGGGGCTGGAGCGTTCGCAGATGCATACTTTAAGGTAAAAGAAAAAATAAGAATTGTCGGTATTCTGCGGGCAAATAGACGTGGCGAATTTGGACACCCACTGAGAGCTTAAGCAACGCTGGGCGTGACTCGTTTTACTCGCGCTCCGTGCCTCGTGAATAGCTCTCGGACGTTCTCTCTGCTGCGATAATGAGACGCTCGGGAAGCGCCACGTCAGCTGCCTTTCTGTCAGCGACTCTACGGTGAGCAAGTGTCCCGAAGTGCGTCTTTGGGGCACCGGAACGCAAGGATGCCGGTCAAACACTGGAAACGCCTAGGAAAGGCGCCATGACGAGTCAGCCAAGCAAGCGCCGTCATTGCTTCAGGCAGCGGGGAAACATGTGGGCGCATTCGGGGGAGGAGCGAACGAAGGCACGAGGTGCGCAGAGAGCGGACCAACTTGCACGGTTCACGCTTGTAGCTTTCTTATTCCTTCGTAGCTGTCCTTATAGGCATGGCCCAAGGAGCGATAATAAGTGGCTCCTTGGCCAAGGGACGACCTTCTGAAGTCGCCATCATACCGCTAATACGTCGCACAAAAGACTGGCTGCAGACACTATCTAACGCGTGTTTCTTTTTATTTGTGACCGTTCTGTCCCCTTTGTCATACAAGTGGTGCACACACGTTGGGAGCGTACATACAGGGACTTGCAGACAAACGAGAACCGTGTTTTTCGGCTCGGGTAAATAAACTAAGCATCGCAGAAAGCTCGAGTTTCGTGAAAATGGGACCCCATAGCGGTTGGAAAAGAATGCGAAAGATTGAGAACGTGACGTCACCTGGACCGAAAGATAATTGAGAAAAACCAACTTTCAATATATGAGCCGACATCCAGCTAAGCCTAATATCGCCAAAACAAGAAATGACACTGTTGGCGCCCGTAGCTATTTCAGAGAGAAAAAAAAAGGAAAACTTGTCAGCAAGAAAGCAAACATCCTCTTTCTTGATGGGAAGTTTTTTTCACTAAAATCGCCGCTACGTGCTCTCACGGTGTCATGTCTTGTTTTAACGATATTAGGCTTAGCTGGACGTCGGCTCATACAAAAATTTCGTTTCTTTTTTTCTCGATTATCTTTTGATCGAGGTAACGTCATGGTTTCAAAATTATCCGTTTTATCCCAACCGCCACTGCAGCGCGACATTCTCACAGAGTTTGAGCTTTCTGCGATGCATAGTTTATCTACCCGGGCCGAAGAGTCCCAATTCTCGGAAACTCTTTGTATGTATTCATATGCATAAAGCAAACATGCAACAAAAAAAAGCTCGAATCGCGCAGACTGATAATTTTGTCTTGGTGTCTTCGGCGAACTCCGGGTCTTTTGTATAATACACGAGCAGCGTGACTGCCGTTTTAGACTCTCAGCACTTTAAAATCGGTCGCCAAGGCTCCGTCGACCAATGCATGGTTCTCCTTCCGGGTGCGGACCGGAGTTGTTATTCATATTCTTTATTCTCTGACCCCGATTATTGACCTGTTCGACCTAACCATGGTATAAAGGAAAAGAGAAAGCTATCGGTCGTTCACCTCTACCTTTCTTCGAAAGAGTAAAATATATGAAAGTAGGCATCGTGGCACCCTTATTGCACCGAGATTCCTGTGCAAAGCTCATATTTCCTGAGCATGCCACGCGCGCTCCAAGAGCGCATCTTTCCTATAGCAATATCGAATCCCTCGATTTTCTTTTTATCGAGCGTCTTCGCTTCTCGGCTCAGATTACCGGTTGTTCCTTCCGCAAAAATGCTATAAATAAAAGTCTATTATACATTATTCAAACACCTCTTGAGCGGAGTCAACTACAAAGCGGTAGCCGACACGCTTCAAAACTTAATTCTACGGATCATTTTCTGCGGTGGCGAACACGTTTTTTAATTTCCTTTTAAATTTCGTTGCACATGACGTTGACTCGAGCTAACAGATGAATATTTTTGTCAATTTCAGGACACGACAAGAAACGTCCCTTCCAGCTTCGGAAAGATGGTGAGCGATGCCTTCTAGGCTACACTCCTTACGTTTCGCATGAATTTCGAAGCGCTACTATAGCTTGGAAAAATACCTCTCAAGACGGCTTCCCTTCCTTCAACCCTCAACCCCCACACCTCTAAAAAAAGAAAGAAAGATCGCCATATTTGTACGTAGCAGCAGTCTTGTATGCGACTAAAAAAAGTCACCGATTACTATCACAACTACTGTATTGAAAATGTAACTGATAACAGAAATGAATTACTGCATCGCGAAAGTAATAAAAAAATAATAAAGTAATAAACTGATTACTTTTAACGTTACGTGTTTCGTTACTAGATGAGGTCAGTGCAGAACAGACTCGTCTATGCCGCGGAAAACTCGGATCGTTACAAACCATATACAGAACAAACGAGGCACTCTCGACAGCTGGGCAGTCAAAACGTCGCTGCGCATCTTGACATTCTACTCTTTCTGGGATCTCGTTTCACTTGTGGAAGGGTAAAAACTAACGTTCAACTTTGGTGGAACATGAACTAGCGACGCACGGGCAGAGAGAGCAACTTTTTACGTAAAAATCTCAATAATCAATTTTACCAACTTCGGAAACATATTTCATGTCATTTCATTTATTTAACCCTTAAATGCCCACAGGGGGCTTTACATAAGGGGGGGGGGGGGGGGGGGGGCAAATTTAAACATCAAAATAACACAAACAAAAAGAAGACTAGGATGTTTATGAACACGTGCAAACAGGACGCTAGGTGGTGACGAGAGAGGAAATGGCAGATCTGAAGATATTGCATTCTGTGATGCTCACAATAGGTTCCGGGAGGTTGTTCCAATCAGTAATAGCCAATTGTAAGGGCGAAAATTTGAATAGGTTAGTCCTAGGTGTAGTCAGTTGAATTTTGAGTGGATGGTCAGTGCGCGGGGAGATGTGGGTGGCCGGTGGGCTGTATTCACCTTTAGAGTGCAGCTCTTAGGCGCCCGTTCCCGGCTTGAGCGGCGTCGCCGTCGCCGTCGGCGTAACCGCGCGGTGCATTATGGGAAATGTCCCATAATGCACCGCGCGAGCCCCCCCCGGGGTCACGAGACCTTGGGGGGGGGCCGGAGGGGGGAGGGTCACGTGACCTGGGGGGGGGTCACGTGACCCCTCTGGTCACGTGACCCCCCCCCCCCCGAGTCTACGTGACCCCCAGGTCACGTGACCCCCCGGAAGAGCTTGAAGAATGAGGGGAGGGGGAGAAGGAGGGGTATACCCTCCCCTGAGTACCCTTCCCCCCTCCTCCTCAAGAGCTGCGCTCCAATTCGGCGTTACAGGGAGTTGTAAACGGCTTTCACGTTTTTAAAGGAAAATTATAATATATTTTGTGCAGGTGGGTAAGGACGTGATACTTTCCTTCTGTGTTTTAAAAGAGGGAGGTTTGCTTTCATTGCGCTAACACTTGTAGGCTGATAATTGCGGAGAATGAAACGTGTAGCCCGGCTCTGCACAGCTTCCAATTTTTCTTCTAGGTACAACTGATGCATACTCAAGTTGAGGACGGATGAGAAAATTGTGTGCGATGAGCTTTGCTTCTTGCGTGGCCTTATAAAGATAGCGCTTTAAAAATCCCAAACTTCTGTTTTCTTTCGCAGATATGTAGTTTAGATGAGGCTCCCATGATAAGTTATGGTTAAAGTTGATGCCAAGATACTTGTAGGATGTTACGGCTTCAATTGGTAAGGTAGAAAGTGAACAGTCAATCTGAGTAATGTTTTTTTTTTTTTTTTGTAGTGAAGTTAAGAAATTTCGTTTTGTCAACATTGATCTCCATTTGCCACTCTCGACACCATGCTTGAATTTGTGACAAGTCATTTTGCAAAAGGGTACAGTCGGTTACACTCATGATTTTTCTATAAATCACGCAGGTCCGCGTATAACCTAATAGTGGAATTCAGAAGATCCGGCAGGTCATTTATGTAAATTAGAAACAACAATGGACCCAGCACGGTTCCCTGCGGTACTCCGGATTTAACAAGTTGTTGTGACGAACAATTGTTGCCTATAACAACGTTATGTGTTCTGTTTGAAAGGAAATTTTCAATCCAGTTTATAACGGACGTTTCTACTTTAAGTGCTTTTAATTTTAGGGGCGAAGCTCATTAGGGGCTAGCCATGTCCGTCCGCCGTCCGTTGTCCGCCGTAGGCCGGCGTCGGGCGCTCGTGCTTCTGCTCGTGAGATCACGTGCTCGTGTAGGGCAAAAAATAATTGAAAAAAAAAAGATGAAAAAAATTATGAAAAAAAGAAAAAGAAGAAAAAAAAGTGTAGGGGGTTCTGATATGCCATCTCATCTGTCTGCTTAAAAAAAGAAAAAGAAGAAAACCACACATTCTCCTACTGACATGAATGAAAAGGCTCGGCATGCTGCGGCTCGGCGTCTACGCAGACAAGCACAACCAGAGCTTCGCCCCAAGCAACATCATTCACCCCGTGGAGATGCGGTCAATTTTTTGGATAAGACGGCAATGTGGGACTTTATCGAACGCTTTTTTTTTAAAATCAATGAAGATAGCATGAGGTTCATGTTTTTATGTAGGTTATGGTGGATGTCCGTTAAAAATTCAAAAAGCTGAGATTCACAGGAGTACGACCGCCGGAAACCATGCTGGTTTGTAAAGAGTATATTGTTTATAAATAAAGAATTTATTACATTAGAATAAACGACATGTTCTATCAATTTACTTAGAACAGAGGTGAGAGATATGGGTCTGAAATTGGTAGGGACATCTTTTGCCCCATCTTTAAAAATCGGGACAACCATTGCAGATTTCCAGTCAGCCGGAACAACACCAGAGTCAAGGGATTTTTGAAATATGCGGGATAAGAGCACACTAGATATATCACTTCTAATCTTTAGCAACTTTGTAGTTATAAGGTCAGGACCGGGAGCCGAGTTAGATGGTAAATTTGATATTAATTTTGAAATTCCGTCATTTCTTACAATGATCTGATCCATTTATGGTGGTTGTAAGATATTCTGGGCAGTAAGAGGGTAATGGGAAAACTTCATCAGTGAACACTTCACTAAAAAAAGTGCAAAAGAGTTCACAAGTCTCGGCGGTCGGGAAACGTTTTCCAGAGGCGTCAGTCAAGCTGACCGAGTCCTTTACCTGCTTTGGATTCACAGCGGACTAAAACTTTTTGGGGTTCGCTTTCAGTATATTACAAAGATCATAGTTAAAAAACTTATCTTGCGCATTTTTAGTTCATATTTGCAAGTTAAATAACACTCCTTGTATTTTAACCATGAAATAGCAGACTGCGACGCCTTTGCGGCACGAAAAAGCCTATTCTTTTTATTCAGCAACCTCTTCAAACCTGTTGAAAACCACGGGTTCGACAACGACGTGTGAAGGGTTAGTTTCGGAATAAATTTGTCACACAACTCAAGCAATTTACACTTAAACAAGATCCAGTTCTCATTCAGAGATCTAGAGTCAAATTCCTCTAAAAACCAAGCTGAAAAGAGCGAAAAGTGTTGGTTAATAGCGTCGAGGTTTGCCCTTGAGTAACTGAAAATTGTTTTTGTCAGAAGAGGTTGCTCACATGATAGAATGAAAAGTTCAACATTAATAGATATGTGATCACTTAATGGTTTCATATACACAGTATTTTTAACTAGATCGGGTTTTGAAATAAAAAAAAAGGTCAAGCATGGCTTCACCACGACTGGGTTTATTAACAATTTGAGAAAGTGCAAAAGAGTATATAACGTCAACAAAATCGCGAGACTGTTTTGGAAGGTTCTGCCACAATAAAAAATGGTATTTTATCAGACAGAATGGACCACTTAATTTCAGGGTAGTTGAAATCGCCAGAAATAACAAGTACATAATTTGGGTATATATGATCATTGCTTGTAATTGCTTACAGAAAAATAGTAATGGATTCACAGTCAACGCTACCGCAGAAGAAACAAAAAGAAATTGAAGCGTTTAAAAAGTTACTATAAAATGTAATTGATTACAAGTAATCATTTACTTAATTGTAACTCGTTACGTACAAGTCTGCGTAGCAGTCAGTAACATAAATATCTGTATGACCTTACGAAACCACACGCGTCAAAGTATTGCGTGTAAAAACTAGCACAGTATATGTGAGGCTCGTTAATGCTATCCGCCTCCGGAAAAAGGGTATTGAAAGGCAATTGAAATGAATTTCTTGCTATGGCTTGGAGTGTGGTTAATATTTGTCAGTTATTTTAATTTCAAAATAAAAAACTATTACACGAGCTATATATGATTGGTTTAGTACTGGGTGCAATTGACGCTATTACTACGGCTGTGTTTTATTACCTTACCAAATAATGCAAAGCAGGCAGGCCAATTGTTTATTCGGCTCATTAGTAAAAAGCGCATCGATGGGGTTGTCAAAGAAAATGGTCACGCCACTACCAAAACGACATCAAATCGATGGCGAGAATTCTTCTCTAAAATACAATTACTTTAAACTACACACGCGAAGTTTTTGTATTCTGGTGCTAAAAAAACTATACTATGCTGCTTAACCTCATAATGTAAAATAATTATTGGAGTTTTGTTTCGTTATTCGTATGTCCGCAGTGAGCGAGATAACGGATTGGCAAAATCACCGCTCTATTCTTGAGAAGTTCTCAATTAGTCGCTCCCCCCGTCTCCTTCTGCCAAACAAAAGCAGGACTATTTTGAACATCCGAGGTATAAAAATGTAACAAAGCACACACAGGTTTCAAGAAACTCATATGTGCGTCGTCCAAATTTTTCATTCTAACTATCGGGTGTTCAAGATGTTGAAAGTTCACCAGCTCGCTTGCATGTTCTCTGTTATGTATAAAAACGGTACTTTGTACAGTACTTTGTAGCCGGCAGCCTGAGTCATTAAAAAGGTTTATGCATAGTTTGTGTATCCCCTCATTTTCTGCCATCAATTCATGGCGTTCGAAATAATGTAAAACGACAAGAAATAAAACTAAATCAATACTGCAGGCCAGCTGGTTTAAGACTGGCGTTGTAAACCCAGTAGCGAGGGTTCACTACGCCAGTCTAAAGTACAAAACTAAAAAACAAAACTCCAAACACAAGTAAATGAATTGAAATCTTACTTAACGTTTATGCGCAGCGTTAAGGCGTTGAAAATCCCGGCCGTTCTGTATACCAAGTGTACCCGTGTGAGCATAATTTCGCAATACTGACAATTATATCAGCGTCCACAAAACAAATTAACCGAATAATCAGCCAATTAATGTCATCAAAGGATATGTTAAAACGTTTTAATCGGTGCATAGCCTAACCTCATCTAGCCAAACATAACCTTTAAAGTATTTTGCCAAGCCTCATTCGATAATACGGATAATACATTTCTAAAAACCAAGACGGAGGCTACTAAGAGGGGACAAACAAAAGACGTCTCGAACACAGCTACTAAATCTTAGTATGACTCAAGGGTTAACCAAACTAAAATAGTTTGGCTCGATGATTAATTTTTGTTTTTGCCTGTACTATGTTTATATTTTGATATCCGTTCCGTTGGTGCTACGTGTGAAACAGGTATTTTAGGGGAGGAGATGGGAGACAGAGAGATCGTTTAGAAACCCACAATAACAAATATTTATATTCGTAAAAAAGGTTTCCGTTCTATTATCGAACCATTTCCTGCGGGACATAGTGTCGCGAATGAAGGCGACGAGAGGATAAACAGTAAACTGAAAAAGGTTTAATCGGCGAACTTGTTCAAAACAAAATAAAGAATGAGAGTCGAGACAGCGAAAAGCGTGCGTCGATTTGGCGGTGTAACAGCAAGCGAGAGCAAGACTGACTCGACAAGGTCGCGGGCCGCTCGTTATCTAGTGTGCGTCGGCATCGCAAAAATTCGGCCGAGAAGGTTCGAGCATCGAGCGTTCTGGGTGAGAATGAACCGCTACTTTCGAGAACCATAAACGAGGGCGAAATGATAAAAGTTATGTCCCGAGTAAGAATAAACGCCAATCTTCTAGAATACCATGCACCGGACGCTGATTGGTCGGCCCTGCACGCGGCAATATACAAATTGCCACCATAATGCTACCCAAACGAGGTCGGAATAACTGCGAAATCGTTAAAGGTCGGACATCGGTGCTGAGAATAGGAAACGCATACAGGAAGGTAACAGAAAAGAACGAACGAACACAAACTTCCATTGGTGAATCACAAGTAATGATTGCCCTTGCTCGTTCATACTGAAAGCTATTGAAACAGCGCGTCTTCGTCGTATGTGCACCTTTGTTCCCCGTTGTATGGTCCGTGCTGATAAAAAAGTTTCCACTGGTAATAAAAAGCATTACATTCTTGTCATTATTAAGTACCACATTGTGAAAAACGTACAAAACTATATATTACAAGTATATGAGGTAGGTGACGTTAAACTGTAACTGCCAGCTTCTCCGCGATCTAAGATTTTATTTACTCCATATGTAAAGGTGGAATCATGGTAAATATCAAATCAAGGTCTCATTTTAAATTCTTTTACCGTTTTTTGCGGACCGTCTAAAGGTTTTTTTTTTTTATTTGTGCGATTGTGGAATTCTCCCCGAATCCTGGATGTTGCACTTCGCCAAGGGTCGATTCGCCCATTTTGAATCAACGCCTCGCGCAGCCATTCCTTTCACACAAATCTAGGGTTGGCAGCCAATGCTCTTGATTCAGACATAAGCGATCGGAATGAATTAAGGTTCTTTCGATAGAAAATAATAGAGGGGAATTGTAAATTATCTCACAAAGATGCTTACACAAATTTCAGATATTCACCCGGAATACAAATTATGGACAATCGTACAAGCAGCTTAGCTAATCTGAACGGCGACCGGTATTGCATTCCGGTAATCATGTATGTCCTGACACTTTAATCATTACCATAGCCCCAGTTTTGTGTTCTGCAAATATTTAGAAGTACTGGCTTTTGTTTAAAAACGTACACATCATCATTACGGCAAAGGACCCAAGACTGAGCTTACTGAACCATACACTCTAAAACAAACCTGGTCGTAATAAAAAAAACTCTTAGGGGTTCTTCGGCTTGTCTATATTTCGCCCCCTAGAAATGTATTTTAAGCACCTTATAAAAGGGTTCTTCGAAAAAAAAAAAACGATAAGGGGTTCATTTAAGCTCCTTTTTTGATTGAAAGAGTTCAGCATCGTCCAGTTGCCTTTCTAGTGCTCCAGGGGACGATAGAGACGAAACCGTTCTTCACGTGATGCAAGAGGTCTTGGGGCGTCAAAGAACCTTTCAAGAACGGATCTTTTTTAGAGGGTGGGCGCTGACAGCCTGACATACGCAGGGCTTGGCGAGTCCAGCATCTTATGGTCCTTTCGGAGCTAATAAAATGGCGGCATTAGGCGATAAGAACGCCTAATAACAAATCACGAAGGAAGAAGCGTGAACATAACAAGCCCTAAGTTTCTTTGGCTGACTACAGTTTTTCACTCTCACTTATATATAAACACTTCAATTTCCCCATAAGGCGTGGTTCTAGAATGGAGATGACAACTAAATAGCGTTCAAACTGACTCAGCCACCGATGTACCAGTCAGCTCTATGTGCAATTTTACGACGACACGGTACATATAATGAAGGCCCATTCATGGAGGAGCGTTTGCTTAACGTTTACTTGCGCTACGCTACGAGTCAGCGCAACATTCGTGCCTCGAATATCGCCTGCAAGGCTGGTCATACTTGCTTACACGCTTCGTACGAAGCATGGATGTCCCGATGACTCGAGGCATAACCAGACGTAAGCTCTCCTAACACAACGCACCGTGAGCAAAGGGTGCTGTGTAAACCGGCTTTTAATGTCGGTAAAACAAATCAGTTTGAAACAAGATGGAGTTAAAAACCAGAACAGTTAGCCGAGACGTAGTTGAAGACTGTAAAGCTGAATTCACGGTTGAAGATAAACCGCATTCGGGAAGCGGTTGCCAATGCGGTTTCTTAAATATTCATTTCCTTTTGAGTAGAAATACGACCGAATTCGCTTTGTGGCGCTAATGCTGGTTTCACATGCAGCGATTTCGGCCCTAGAGCGGCGCGATTTCTGCCGTCGCGGCGCTCTGGCCAGCCGCAGCGGCCGAGCGGCACGGTTCCACCAGGTTGGAACCGTGCCGTTGTTTCGTCGCGGCAGAGCGGCAGCTTCCGCGCTGGCCACTCACAGCGCGGCGGGAAATCACGTGAGAGGAGGAAAAACATTGCGGGAAAGCTCACGCATAGGACGGCGGAGTTTTCACGTTCGTGAAGCAGACGACAAGCAGAGAAAGAACGCAAGCGACTGGTTTGCGGTTTCTTTTTTCCGGCGGGTCGAGCTTCTTTGCTTCAGCTGTTACGTCGGAACTGCTCAGGAGAATATGAAGGAGGCGGATTGCTGTACCCTTCCTCGGGAGTTTTTTTCTCAATTTATTACGCAGTTCTTTTTTACTTTCCTCGCCGGAGTACCAACTGTATGGAGCGCAAGAGACGCTACTCGGAAGCGGCTTGTGCGAGCGGTAGTGAGAAAAACAAAAGAAGAAGAACTGAGGGACATTGACGCGTCTTTTCCAACACAGATCGTCACACCAAGTAAAACAAATTGTATCACGCCCTGTTCAATGAACTGCTTATCAGTGAAGTGTCGAAGCATCAGGTTCGTTGGGACGCGCAGCTCAAAGAATTTAGGAACATCTGCTTGCTGCAACTGCGCATCTTCTTGCTGCAAGCCACGTTGGCCATCACAACGGCAGAAAACGCTCATGTGAAATGAAACCTCGCGATCCGTACCGCCGCGACGCTAGCGGCGGCGATTTCGGCCGCGGAATCGCTGCTTGTGAAACCCGCTTAACCCTGGGCCTGTCTCGCGCGGCTCCGCGCTCCCCGGGGGCACTTGCAGGATACGACAGGCGTTGCTGGCAGAGTACGCCGACTTGGCGTGATACCACCAAGAAGGCGAGTCCTGCGCATGACGTCACTCTATCCCCGACCTGCCCCAAGCGGCAAACACCCTGAAGCTCGGAGCAGAGTCGCCACGAAGCGGCATACGCGTTCGTCTTTGCGTCGCCATCTGCTAGCGTAGCGCTCGTTGGCAGACGCTGCGAAGCCACGATGGCGGCGATGCTCACGCGCTCCGTGCATCCTCTAGCGACGACGTTTGAGTGGAGAAGGCACTCGCCTTGTTTTCTGGATGGTATGCGGAGCCCAAGTTGGTCTGCTTCTTGCACAGGGGTTGCGATGATGTCAAAACGCCGAGCTCCGGCTGGCTGATTGAAGAAAATAGTGGGTAGACCTCGAGGCATCTAGCATCGCGGTCTACCCACTGTCCTTCCAATCAAAGCCAATCAAAGCTCTGCGTCACTCTGACGTCACCGCAATCCCAGCGCCAGGAGCAGACGACTTGCCCTCCGCATTGCTTGACGACGCGGCGTCAAGGGGTCGGTTCCCCGCGTGGGGCCAGGAATAAAACGGCACGCTCGACTAGCTGGATCGCCGGTCGGATCTACGCTCCCGTTGGAACACGAACAAGCCAACGTCGTAAATAAAGCGAAGCCAGAAGACCTGGCTAGACCACGCCGTAGGTAAGGGACGTCTAAACTTAGACTAAATTTCCGAATGAGCTGACTAAACTGCAGGTTCGTGAGAACCCACTTGGGTATCTAATGTTAGAAACGTAAAGCTGACTTCATTAGAACCATATATGCGTCTTTTCGATACTATGCGTGCTGTTCTACGGTTTACCATTGGATGTCTGCCCTCAGCTAGATGCGGCACCGAATGTTCTATCACGAGGAAAAATTAAGAGAGCGTTTTTCGGTTGTCTGAAAACCACTTTCGACGCTACACTCGTTTATGGCAATATAGGCCTCCTACGTTACCCAGGGGGCGCTGCGAAAAACCCCTGGACGAACTCAGGGACTTGTTAGGACTTGTTTTGGGTAGTACAAACTTGAGCGTCTCACACTGTCACACATCTAGAAGCCTGCTCTGGTGCGGAACGCGATAACAAGGAAAATACAAAGAAACAACAAAAATTCTAGCGCCGTTGAAGCACTGGTGGACGATAAGACGCTAAGAGCGTGAGCAAAAAAAAAACGCTGTATCACGCGTTCCAAAACAAACAACAACAACAACAACAACAAAAACATTGGCAAGTTAAATTTTTTGTCGTCACCACACGCGTACCCTATCGGTGGTGGCATGAATCTGGCACTTTCGATTGTCTTGCGGCCTTGAATCTAACCCATTTCGAATGTCGAAAGGCGTTTTTCTGTTCTTCAGCAATACACAGAAAGGAAAAAGCTCAGCGAAGGGGCCACAAGTAGTGCGACGCCCAATCAGGTGAGCTTGTATTACCCAAAATGAGGGCGCCACAGTTTGTTCAATACTTCAGCGCAGGAGGCCTATTGGGCGACAGTCTATAAATGCCTAACCCTTTTTATCCCTCTTTATTTACGATTTTTTTTTTATTTCAGTAGCACTCACAGCGATAAACATTACGAAATCTTAACATTTTCCATCTTGTGGCATGGGCCAAGTGTCAAATCAAGGACACCTAGTAGACAGTGCCTGCGCATTATGGCACCATTGCATCATTGCTAGATCTTCGATCTCCTCCTAAGTGGTAAACACGCTAAAGGCTCAGCGTGACTGTGGTGCTCGCGGCGATAGGCTAGCGGTAAAACGTTTGCGGCAACGCGTTTGAGGCAAAGCGAACGCGAGCTAGGCGGCAGTTCGTAAGCCCACTAGTGATGACGTTCGGGGAACAAGGTATCAGCCTTTGTCCTTTATGTGGTGTTGTACAAGCCAGACCAGGCCCGCGACGCAGCTTATCACTTTCAAATTTCACGCGCTCATTCTTAATAGGTCGAAATATACTGCACTATGGCCGAAACGACACTGCTCAGCATGACCGATTATGTCTGAAATAACGGCCTGGCTCTTGAAATCGACCGCGAAAATCAGTTTCTTAAAGGAGCTGTGAAACAATTTTAACGTTGAAAGAATTTGCATCTTCTGCTTTTGAGATTGTTTGTCTTGTCACAAAGGACAGAAAACACATCCCCCTTTCTTCGAAATGTTGCGATTCCGCCGCATAATCGCGAGGCAAAAATTATAATATTTACCGGCCTCCAGCCGCGAGCGGCGGCCATGAGAACCACGCGTCATGGCGTCAATGGGGGACTTGTAAAAATATAGCAAGTTGTGCAAATATCTGCTCGATAAAAGGTACATTTTTTTTTTTATAAATCTTCTCGTTCCAGCATAAATATAAATGCGTCAAAAACCTGGTATCATGGACAAAACGTTTCCTATACGGAGTCTTAGTGGCACCATCTATCCGAGGTCAACAGAACCGCCAGCTGTATCTGCTACCGCGAACAGCCACCAGAAGCCGGAGGGGGACGGGGACAGAGCCGGACGGGGATAACGGGGATGGCCGGACCCGGACGAGACTTTCCTCCTTTCGCCATGTTGATTGGGCTGCCGCGCTGCGCAAGCACGTGATCACGTGGTCGCGAGCGGGTGAGTTCTGGCTGCTCACTCATAGCTCTAGAGACAGGTCTTCACCTAAACCCCGCGCGTCCCCCTTTCACGTCCCAGCGCACGTGACTCGGAAGATGGTGAAGGGGTTGAGAGGTGCCGAAAACCTCAATCTTTGTCCATTTTTAAAATAAAAACCGGGACATGCAGGCAAAAGCGGTTTTTTGTTCTTTACTTCAGAATGGTCGAGACTTCAACTCCCAAATTATTTAAGCAAAGCACTGAAATTGTTGCACAGCTCCTTTAGCCTATCGCGCTACAATTTTGTGCAGCGTGGCGCATTTTTTTTAAATAAAATTTGCAAAGAGCGAATTTATCTGATAAAAAAGTAAAAAAAGAAAAGAAAAAAGGCTTAACTCCCATGGAAGCGCAGCGAAGCCACCGGTCGTCAAGCAATAGGGCGCCCTATTGTTTGATGACCAGTGGCCGTGACGCCTCGGCAGTAATCACAAGAGGACGCTACCGTAGCATACAGCCACCAGAGCCGTATATAAAGATAGTTTGGTCCATGGGATGAGCGGGCACAGCAAGGGCGTGCACAGATGGAAGGCTTGACGTGCTCTCTTGGCCAACCAGAAGCCGAAAATAATTCTCCAGCGGTGGTAGCGAGAGACACTTTCAATACGTGCGTATTAGTTAAACAAAGTAACTCTTCATGGTTGAAAACATGGTGCACGTGATGTTTTGGTTTCGATCATGCAAAAATATGTAAGAATCGAATGTGCCGCTCGAACTCTGTTTTGCTCGGACGGAGTCTGACCGCTCGGACGACAGATTCCCGGCCATCGGCGCCTGGAGTACGGATTGTGTCGATCGTTCTGCTCTACTCCGTTTCACAATAACATTGCGAACTGTGGAGGCTGCGGCCCCCGCTACCGAATAAGGGTGCCGGAGCAAGGCACGTGGTAACACTTCATGGTCGGGGCCGCAGGGGCCTCGTTACAGCCACAGCAACAGGGCCCTCCGCGACAAAATGTAGTTCTAGGCTTGACGAAAATAATCCCTGGAGAAGGGGAACAAGGGACAAACTCAAATCTCCAAATACAGCTAGGTCTCTTACGGCAATTGAAGTCGCGAGATTCTATCTATTGGGGAGGAGATCGAACAGTCACGCCTCTAGCGGTGCGCTTCAGCTGTGGGGACAACAAACCGTATTTTCTTGTTTGTTTTTGATCGAGAAATCGAAGATGACGATTCGAAGGCCACTCCTCGTGCGACCAAGCCTGGTCAGAGCGAAGCGCTCGTGCCCAGACCGTGCTCGGCCAGGTTCAATTTCTTTGTTATGCTGTGTTGGTAAACACCGGGCTGTGGGGACAAGAAGCTCGATAAAGCGCCCCCTATAGTTCGATCTCCTGCCCAATAACGAGAAGATGTGAAGAATAAAGAATCGCAAATTTGTGAGTTTGAAACCAAAGAAGTGACGCCACATTCGTATCCGCTCAGTTTTTTTTTTTTTCGCTTTGTAGCGCCGTGGCCGTCGGCCATCGCGGGCGATCGCAGCCGTGTCATCGGCCGTTTCGGCTGAAAACATCGCACTGTGCCCTGGCATTATCCCCCGTCACAGATTCGCGGCTAAATTGAGCGTATGGTTGTCTCGTGAACTGTTTCCGAAGTGCCCGCCATCCTAGCGGACGGAAATGTTGCTGCCGTGAACGTTCATCTGGAGTTCGTTTGGTTTCGGAGCAGACGACTCTTGTCTAGCAGACGACACAAATGCTCCCGTGACGTTGGGTCACGTGCCTCGCTCCAACGCTCTTAATGGGCCGCGAGGCCCTAGCCTCCAGAGTTAGCAAGCTATCGCGAAACGGAGTATAGTCGCGCACGCTTTTTACATCTTCTATAACATATCTTCCAACATGATTTTGCATGACCGTGATCGAAACATCAGGTACATCATAATTCCAGTCACCGAAAGTTACTCCGACGCACTTTTTAATTTTGTTTCTCGAGACAATCGCCAGGGTACACTCTAAAAAAAGTGTGTGCGTCTACTTTCACACACAACACTCGGATAGCCAATCACCGCAACTTACGGAGGCAGCTCAGCGAATGGCAATGCCGAAACATATGTTTAGACCAAAAAACGCAGTCTGAGTTGTGACATTAAGCAATGCAAAACGTCACGCTTGCATTGCTTAATGTCACAACTCAGAATGCGTTTTTTTGGTCTAAACATATGTTTCGGCATTGTCATTCGCTGAGCTGCCTCCGTAAGTTGAGGTGATTGGCTCTCCGAGTTTTGTGCGGGAAAGCAGACGCACGGGCTTTTTTTAGAGTGTAGTATTCGCGGCTTCTGGTGGCCACATTCGAATTTGTAAATACGCCCTGGTACACGCCCAGCCCGCTTTCGGCCAATGGCGCCTCCTCATTCGCACGACTCTGATATCCACTAATGCGGAAAGTGTCTATTGGCCAAATCCAAAAGAGAACTTCATTATCACGGCTCTTAAAAGAAAATCACAGAGCCCGAAAAGCTATTCCAATCAATCACATCACTGTGCTCATTCCAGGAGCGAGAAGTCGTATTTACTCAAAGTGTGTGAATTAATGCTTTAGTGCACTTTATCGAGACATTGACTTCCTTTGTTCCGGCCAGGTTCTTCAGTGTCGCTCCCTTTTCTTTTTGAATATCGTTCATAGATTGGAGGTAAAACGAAATATAAATATCGCTATGCGCTTCCACCGCGATTACAGCGGTAACATCGACAGTGCGAAGGCTACGTTTGACCTATACAATGCCCAGAAAAAAGTGTTTTATTTTTACAAGTAGGATCACTGCGAAACGAAGGGCGAAAAACAAAAATAAAAAAAAACGTTTATGACAACCGGCAACTTTGTCTTGTATCTGTCAGAATGGAATTATTTAGAATTTTCCTTTCATATAAGTCTTCAGATGTCTTCGCGCTATTTACTGAAGCAATTACAACAACGTGCCGGATTTGCTTCCCCTTTTATTTGTCATCTTTCAGACGACATGAAATCGGTTGTTTTTACCGTCTTACGGCACACGTCCTCGAGCAAAAAAAAAAGTAATACTCACGAAATGTCTGATCAGATACGTAATCAACTCCAACTGCTGCAGGCCGCAATGATTACGTTTAAGCGGCGGTGCCATTTTTAGTGTCTTTGTAAACGGTTGTCAGTTCAAAATTTAATTTCCCCGAACCACCAGGTGTTCCTTCGGGGGACGAGGTAATACAATTAATGTCGGCGCTCGGCGCAGCATTTCGAAGGAGCATGCTCTACCGCCGCGTTCGGTCTGCTTAAGATGTCAGAGCACTGGATCTAATCTCGCTGCGACGTAATTGTACGCGATTTAATTAAGACCATAACAGAATCTGCTCATTCGGAATGCGGGATACAATTTCCCTTTCAATTAAAAAGACGTTGCGCGTCCGTTCGGCGTAATACGCTTTCACTCTATTACGCACGCGCATGGCCAGGAAATAAAAGACAACCGCACACACCGTTCGAGAACAAAAAAGTGTCGGTAGGCAAATTATTATCGCAGAATAATTTCCGGGCACCATTTAACTTTAAACGCAAATTCAGTTAAAACGCGATTTTTTTTTCCCAGAATTACTTTTGTGAAGAACGAAACATTTATCGACATATTCAGAATGGTACGTTCGTACGTATAAGTACAGCCACCTCCGCCTGTAGCTATTTTTGAGGCATAAAGTAATTGCGCTCTAGTATATTACTCGTAAAGTTTATTTTCTCTAAGCCAATAAATCTTCCAGAATTTTGATTGTAAATGTCGTGCCATCTCATTTATTTTTTTAATTTATTTTTTTAATTTATTCGTTTGTTTTCCCTCGGGCAAAGCCCGAAAGAAGGGCCGGTGCAAAAGGCTAAAAAAGCCTGACGTGGCACCGGTCCCTTACAGTCCACACATAAAAAAATAACATGGAAATGAATTCCATCTAGCCAAATAATACAGCATGATAAAAAAACTTTTACAGAACTGAGGCACACATACATAACACAGATGCAACAATAAAAGACATGTATATAAGGATAAAAATGCGTACTGGATGCAAAAAACGAGGATACAGATTAGAATCAACATGAAAGGATAAAACAAGTCATCTAAGGAGCACACAAATAACAAACATCATTATCGCTCACTTTACGGAAACAGAACAGTATATACCCAGCAAAATATAACAAGGCATAACATGGTTTTGTATCCTTTATTTCGGTGGCGTTTCTATGCGGAGCGGGAGTTCGTCTGGTCCTTGCTCTGGGGTTGCGATGATGTCCGAAGGCCGAGATCTTGTTGGCTGATTGGAGCAAATAGTGGGTAGACCTCGAGGCTTTCAGTCATAGCCAATCATGGCTCGGCGTCATTCTGACGTCACCACAACTCGTGCGCAAGAAGCAGACGACTTGCTCTCTGCATTGGGAATCTGCTGCTTGCGAGCATTCAAACAGCGGATTTCGCTTACTGCCATGAACGTTTGCGTTACGATGGCAGAGCTATAGGATTAATGGTCAAGAATTCATATCCTTTCTTGATTCGTTTTTTTTTTCATTTAGCTTTATTTCGCTCGACACAACAATGATTTCATCGTTTGTCAACGAACACGAATAACTACAACAACAAAGTGTTAGCATTAAGCGAGAAAAAGAAAAGTTATCCCATTTGTTCGGCCATAAGCACGCCGTTCAAAAGAACAACGTACCGAGTTCTGCACTGTCACGATACTCCCAACTGCCGTTTCATGAAGTCACAGACCAAACAGTGCAGTGCGTCGTGCACCCTCGAAGACATCGACATATATCGAGCGCGGAATTGGCTACCCCAGCCCTCCTATCACGGTAATGGTCAGTTTGACCCCATTAAAAACTACAACTAGAGCCGCCTTTTGTTAATCGAGTGTTAAGTTTTCAACAACGGCAGTCTAAGGATCGACATTGTCATCGTAAGGGTTAACTGTTCAAGAAATGTAAAGTGACCTTTTCTTGTTTCTTGACCTCCCATGACTTTTCTTGTTTCGGGACGTGTCTTTGGGCAAATCTTCACCATCAACAGCAAACTGAAAACCCACTTAGGTGTTCCTTTAAGCCGAGGTCAGGCTGCTTATACATCATACAAAATAAAGTCGCATACAGATTCGAACGCGAGTCACACCGAGAGATCCGCACTTCGAATGCCGCCTGGCAATGAGTTCAAGGAGAAACTTGGCACGCGGCATTCCAACCACGGACATGGCGGTCACTCGTATCTGCAGACTGTACGAGATACTGAACAATTCACTGTCCATAATACGTGGCGCACGTTTTTTCCACGCTCTTAAAGGGGCCGTGCAACAATATCCGCCCAAAATGTTTTTTTTTTTTTTTTTCAATTTCCACAAGTTTCCTGGCACTAGTGGGACTCAAGGATACTCACACGCCACGCCACTGACCAAGAAACTACTTCGTTGCGGTGTAATTTCAAGGACAAAAAAGAGCGTTTTCTTTACTCTCTCCGCTAAACTTGATAACGTAGCTAAGAAAACGCAGTATCCCCCCCCCCCCCCCCCCCCCCCCAGTGACGATATTTGATTGCGACTAAAAGATTGGGCCCGAGCATTGCGGGAGCACTCGGGGCCGTAATAATCGAGTAGTGGCCCGTGTCTAATCGCTGCAGTGACGACAATAGCCGAACCATAACAATGTCTGGAACCAAGCGCGTGTCCCGTGCTTTGCGAACCCCAGGGCTTGTCCCGTTTACTTCTTGTCCATCTTTTGCGTTATTTTATACGTTTATCTTTGATCAAAATTGGCGGCATATAATCGGCTCTAGATCACATGGTCGCTTGTTCTAGCTGCAAGTTGAGGGGTCTAACGTTGATCGTTTTCCTTGAAGTTTTTTTGCGACATTTATCGCGTGTGGTGGAAAACGAACGAGTGTTTTATACGTCATTGACGTCGGGGATTCATTCTCGGCGGTTTTTGCCCAAAGTACAAAATTCGTCGCATCGCCCCTTTAATGAACACTGTTCGCAGACGCGTAAACGACGCAACGCTTTGGCAACGTCTCGGCCGAGTCCCACTAGAGCGATAGACCGGCATGGACGAGGCCCCAGACACATGCGCACGAAGGTTTCTTTGGCGGGCTCGCTCGCAATCACTCGTGCTCGATTTACGAGCACCGAGAGATGCCACCTGCAGAGGTGTCGAAACGTCTGTACCTTTTTGTTATTAATTTGTTACGTTAAGTCGGAGTAAACTTTTTTAATCACTTCCAAAGGTCTACAGAGAGCAAGTTGGCCCGCTTCTTTTGCGGGGGTAGTGGTGACGTCACAAGGCCGAGGTCTGAGCTGCCTCGAGCTTCCTCGAGTTATCCTTCCATCCGAGCCAATCAGAGCACGGCGTTCTCACATGACCACAGCCCCCGCAAAGGAAGCGTGCAGCACGTGTACGAGGCTCGTCGCTGTCGATTGTCTCCGTCTGTCGCTCCAGTGGGACTCGGGCCTTAGCGCGACGTTTTGCTCTTCCGTGCGACCAAGTAAAGTCGCTGACAGCCTAAAGGGACACTGAACGTGGCCCAATACGTTCGCGCTGCTCGCTCGGTGATTGGTTCTTCGTTCTCGGCTGATGCTGCACTCTCATTGGCTGCGGAGGAATCCGGAGAAGCTCGCCACGGAGCGCCGTCCCACTGCTTATACGAAAGACAGGCCGCTCGCTGCAGACGCCAAGACAAAAATATCTCCGCACACGACTCGAGCACGTTCCAAGCACGTTTGTTTAACACAGCTAGACGCGCCAGACAGTGTCTGCAGACAGTCTGTCGCATTGTGTCTATGCGGGAGACGAAAAAAAAAAAGTCGCGATTTTTCCTTAAAGAGTTAGGTCTGATTTATTTTAGTTCAGATTGATTCCATTTCAATCAGAATATTTTGTTTTAAATCAATCTGGCTAGAAAATCGTGATTCTTTACTACTAGTAGATGTACTATGAACATGGAAGATTTATTCATAAATTCGTCCGATCACTCGTAACAATGCGGAAAAAAAAACTGCAAATTTGAAGTACAGCGTAATTAACATCTTTCCATCGATGTAATCTCCGATATACTAGAACAAAAACGGTTTTATTTGTTTTGCTAGACGCTTTATGTGCTTTTTTTTTTTTGCGTTCTGATTCGATTGTAATGCTAGGACATTACTTTTCCAGTTTTCGCTTTACTCTTCCGCGCTCTGACCTAGTTGCAATAGGTAGTTACCTAACCGGCGAATAAAGTGGAAAGTAGAATCGAGCTATGTTCGTACCGAGCGTGTAGGTATTAACTTGTATACTTGTAGCAGAAAGAATAAAACCGAAACAGAACGAGAGAATGTGCCCCTCTGTGTCTTGTCCTCTTTCTGTTTTCTTATTTCTACTATACCTGTTTTCACCTTAAGAAAAAAGTACGTTTTGCGCATTGTTCCTATGCGGCGCGAAATAGTTCTCACGAGATTCGGTTGTCGGAGGAAAAAGCGATGCCTTTGACGTTTGGGACGTGTACGTCTTGATAAGATAACATATATCTAATCTACAATTCACCTACATATGTCTTCATTATCCACATAAAGGGGGAAGTTAGTAATGTTCCGCGAGGAGCCGGACTTGTTTTACTTCGGTTCTTAAGGTGAAAACAGGTATAGAATTAAAATCCAGCTCAACCCTCCGATTTGTTCGGAAGAGCACTTCGATTTGCTCGTGTTCAGCCTTATCTTCCTTGTTCGATGATTCTTTGATTTAAATACAAATCTAATGCACACAGAACGCACCAAATTACAGACAATACGTAAATTAAAAATATAATTTTTTTGCGGGAATAACTTTTATTTTTTATTATTACTAGTTTGATTTAAATGACGATATAAATCATGATTTATAACACGATTTAAATCGTGTTGATTGTTATTCGCCCCTAATTTGCGGCTTAAAGATGTCGGCGAGTGAATAGCCGCATGGACGAGTGCTACCACCGCGGTGCCATCGCGGGTCGCCAACAAAGTCGTCCGCGAGCCGCGATATGCATGGCTGGCCCCAGAGTGGAACTCGGCTATCGCGGCAAACGCGGCTTCCTCTTGTCCCCGCAGGACGACGCGTTAAAAGAGCCGTGCCGCCTTGCTGGAAAGCTCCGCTCGAGTGTGCCCTACTGTGTCTCGCGATCGAGGAGCCCGGCGCTGGCACCTCATGAGAAATGCATGCGGAGCTCCGAGCCGCCGATCGGGAACAGCCAATTCCGACGACGTCTGCCCCGCGGCGCCTATTGAAGCGCGGGGCCTTTGGGTTGCACTGCTCGCCGTTATTGAAGATGCACAAGGAGGAAGCCGCCTGAATTGAAAATCTCATTAAGCTTCCAGGGAACGCGCACTGGGTCCGCTCTCGTCGATGTCCTGATCGATGCGAGCAGCTGCGAGCGAGCGAGCGGCAAGAAGACCAAGTGCACGATGTGGTACCTGACGCTCCTGCAGACAAGGAGGTTGGCCGCCATCGCGATCATGAGAGACGCTAACGCGGCCGGAAGTTCGACTCGCGTTGTGCACCTGTTGTTTTTTGTGTTCAGGCCTGGCTTGATGTTCTACAGCGTTGTAGCGTCCTTGTCGTCGTCTGTCAATACCTCAGTCTCGGGTTTTTCACCACAATGTTTGATATACTCCAGCTCACTTGCGCCCTCACATTTTGGTCTAATGTGTATTTGTGGGATGTGTATGTACCACAGGGACACTATTTCCTAACAAAATCCAAAATATATATTTAAAAGAAATTCGAGTGTGTTTTTTTTAACGTTAATCTGCGGTTCAGTCGAAAAGGATTCAACAAAATTTATATTAGAAGAAACTCTAAAAACATTAAGTGGCCAATTTTAACTGGGAGTGAAGTAAGTTGTCAAAATAAACTCTAAAAATCCTCGAAAGAGTTTAAAAAAAATTTCAATACGATTTCAGAAATTGTGTAACTGAAATTCAAAAGAATTTAACTACAGATTTTTGTAAGAGTATTTGTGGGGAGACGTTTAAAACGCATACTCAGAACGAGCTCGCATTAATAGGCTGCTAAATCCGGCAATCTTGATGTGTCGAATCCACGCGTTGCAAACGAACTGTGAAAGCTTGACGTCAGCACGCGCTCAGCAATTTCGCTTGCAGCTCCTGTGTCTTTGTTGATACCTGGACGTTCTCGCGATTCCGCACGCCCAGGACTCTGCTCCCACAGTTTTAACGATAATGGCAGAAAGTGAAGCACGACCCTCCTTTTTTTTATCTGCTCATCCCTTCGCCCAACAGACCGATCTCGCCAGCAAGTTTTAAGCCACCGCTGCCGCAGTGCCTCGAGGGAACTGTTGAAAACTAACAATGAACACCACTGGCATGAGACATTTAGTCTGGAGCTAGAAGAAGACGAGGGGGGTGGGGAATCGCGAGCGCGAGCGAACGGGCAGTCGGATAAACCGTTTAACACGAGCCGGTTGTGCTGTTATTGTTTCTCGACCTCAATGACCTCAACGAGTACCTAGCGAAAGAGCGCCTCAAAGCGCAACAGGAACTTTAGTCTTTCTGCACGTGCGACAACCTCGCTGGAGTTCTGTTCGTGCATAGCGCAAGAAGCCACGAGGCCGTCTCGATTCATTGCCGCCTGCTCCCTGTGAACTAAAGTGTTGGCGGACTCACGCATGCGCCGAACGCTTCGTGAGATTGGTTGATTCAGGGTAGCCAACCGAGACAAGGGATACTGAACCGATATTTTGGGTGAAAAGTATAGGTCGTAATGGCATTTATGACGCACCAATTAGTTATGTTACGTTGCCTCGAGCGAGATTGTGTCCAAATTTTAGTACATCAAAATATAAATATTGTGCGCAACCCCTGGTACGCTTTTTAGGATGATAGCTTCGTGATGTCACGTTACTTGCCCGGCCAGGCAGGCCATCTTTGCCAGGCGCTCTGCCCGGTCTAGGCTAGGCGGCGCAAGCTGCCTCCCGTTACAGAGGGCACAGACGCTAGTAACCCATCCATCCGGTATTTGGCAAGATCGGCCCGTTCCATGCTTGCTCTTCAAACATGCTCGCACCGGCTCGTACACATCGCGACACTGTTAACGCGAACACGACATCGGCGCGTTTTCGCATTTTACTTCTAAATAGTATTAGCGAGCACGAAATGTTATCTCTTACATTATAGAACTAAATCGCTCTTTGAGTAGCAATATTAACTTGGATGACATCCCTTGGTTTCAAAGAGAAAAACTGGAAAAACCGGCGATCGCTTGTTCGCGCTAACAGTGTCGCGCTCTGTACCTCGAGCTGGAACCTCGGTCGTGCTATCGCGTAGTGGGGCAACAGCAGCAGCAGCAGCAGCAGTAGCGGAAGCGAGATGCCGTTTGATGACGAGCGCGAGCATGTACCAAGCATGAAATAAGTTTACACTGGCTTAACACAACAAAAATATAACAACAACACAGACGTTTCGCCACCTATCCGGGTGGCATCATCAGTATGAACTGGCCCGATGGTGGGAAGAGTCGAACCAGTCGACTCTAATCTAACAAGTCCCCGTAAACGTCCGGTAGGGGGCCCCGGTTTGTGTTGCACGCCTTGGGGTCCCGGCGGATAAACCAGAGGCCAGATTCACGAAACGATCTTACGCAAAAAATATGCGTAAGACAAAACTTACGAACAAATTCGTATTCACGAAGCAAAATTTTCGTAAGTTTTGCGCAGGTTACGACGAAATCCTACGACAGCTCCGAAGCTGTCTTACGCACTTCTTACGATCAAATCAGCATGGCCGACAGCGTCGCGGTCGCGACGACCAACGGGCGTAAAGGCCGGTTCAGACACTTGCGGTTGAGTGCGTTTGACTGCGTTGCGGCGAGAACCGAAAGCCAGTCACCGGCACATCTGTGCTTCGTATGAAGCGTGGAACCCAATTTAAGGAATCTCTTGGCACGCGCTATGAGCAGGAGGAATGTCCTGGTTTCTCGCTGCCGCAACGCAGTCAAACGCAGTCAAACGCAACTGTCTGAACCAGGCTTTAATTTTTCTACGTGCGCTTCTCACGCGTTCCGGCTTCAAGCAGCAAGAAAAAAGTAAAATTACTTGAAACAGACCACGACGAACAAGAACGCTGGATCCACAAACACCCGGGAAAAGCTGACCAGGCGAGCTCGGCAGATAGGCCTAGCAGGCACTCTCGGCGCAGCGGTGCTCTGACGGTCCTTGGCCAAGACCGTCTGCCCACGACCGGCTGGCGTGCTGAATGGAATATGCCCGCGCGACCCTTGTGAACCCTTCCGGTATCGCTGACCTCAATTTTAGATTAAGAGGTCAATCTCTTTCTCTTGTCGTTTTCCGAGGCAGCGGTGACGAACGCTGTCGTCGAAAAGGGGCTCTCATCGATTCTATCTCTTTGTTTTGTGGGATATAGAGCTCAAATAAACGCCGTATGGATTACCTTCGCCACACGGTATGTGCACTTTGTTATTAGCATTCCATTTCGCGGTCCAACAGCGCGAATCCAGCACTTCGATCAAACGCGCGCGTTCGCTCCGAGTGTGAACAGGTATTACGTGGTTCTTGCTGACACTCTCGTAGTTCAAACGTATCTTTTTTAACGCCGGCTCGCTCCTGCATCTCCGAGGCCGCGAAAAACGCCGCGGCAATTTGTTAACATCTACGTCGCTTCGCAAACGACTGACACGGGCCGTCTTTTACCAACGATGACAGCTGTGTTGACTTCGTAGCGATCGAGTTCGTAGCAGTCAACGGAGGCGGTTACGCATCCCGGCCTCGGCATTCAGGCGCGTTTAAATCGTGTTAGCGTCGACATATCACTGCACGGACACGAACCCCAGACAAGCGGTGGCAGGAAGGCCGGAAGGCCGCCTGTGTTTGTTATTAAAAATCCAAACGCTCCGAACGGCTCCGAACCATACCAAGCTCTCCGATTGGTTGTTCGTGCTGCCGAAGACGCGTCGCCATAGCAACAGCACCGGTATGTTCTAGTTTTTCCATCCGAGAATGCCGCTTTCCTCCTCTCACTTAAGAACGCGTTCGTGAATACCGATTTCTCCTCTTCTTACGATGTTCTTAACGTACGAACTTCTTAGCTAAGTTGTCGTAAACTAAGAAGCTCTTCGTGAATCTGGCCTCAGGATTCTACGAACTTCCTCGGGCCCCAACGCTGCTCACGAGCCAAGGTCGCCGCACTGTCCAAGTCAAACGTATGCCCAGTCGTCCAGCTGCGGTCGACGAGCTCAGACGTTCTTCTCGTGACATGCGTGGCCTTCACCACATCCCTTCTGTGCTTCTTAAAGGAGCGGTGCAACGATATTCAATTGGAATGTTTTTCACTTTACACGAGCTTGCTGGCACTAGTGGGACTCAAAGATACTCGCACGCAACGCCACTGGCCAAGAAACTCCTTTGTTGGGGTGTAATTTTAAGGACACAAGCGATAATTTTCATTCAATCTCTCTTTTGCAAAATTTGATGACGTAACGTGCGGATCGCAGTACACCCCAATGACGATATTTGAATGCGGTTCATAGATTGGACCCGAGCATTGCGTGGGCACTCGATTTGGTTTCGTGATAATTACTAGCTCGAGAAGCATTCGGGTAGTGGCCCGTGTCCAATCGCTGCAACGACGACAATTGCCGAGCGATAACAACGTCTGGAACTCAGGGCGTGTCCTGTGCTTTGCCAACCCCAGCGCGTGGCTATGATCAACATTGGCGGCATATAATCGGCTCAGATCACGTGGCCGCTTGTTCTGGCTGCGAGTTGAGGGGGTGAACGCTGCTCGTTTCCCTTTAATTTGTTTCTGGTACTTCTATTGCGTGGGGTGAAAAACGAACGCGTGTTTCATAAGTCATTAACGTCAGGGATCCGTTCTAAGCGGTATTTGCGCAAAGTACAAAAAATGTCGCATCGCCCCTTAAAGGGGATACTTCAACGAAATTGGAAATATTCCCGTCGTGTTCAAAAATAGGTTGAATATGATCCACAATATCCGTAAATGACAATCGCACGTTTGTATTTTGAGCCTCGTGGTTGTATTTTTCGTTATAAACGGCCCACTCTGGCAAGCGCTCGGAGAAGGCCCAGCGGAGACCACGTGACATCCAACGCAATTGTGACGTAGGTCGTCTCGGGACGAGCAAAGCTACGGCGAGGCTGACGTCGAGAGGATGGCCTAGTCGTTCCAGCCACCGAAGGGGCTGCTTTTGTAAGAATTTTGAGTGACGGGTTAATCTTCTATAATCTTGTAAGGGGACAATAGCGACTTCTGCGACACACAAAAAGCATTCTCGGGAAGAGGGGAGTTCCTCCTTCCCCTCTTCTGTCGTCGTGGCCGAAGGCGAGACACTCACCGTCACTAGCTGTCAAGGTTTCTAGACCGGCATTACAAGCGAGGCGTTAGCGACATCCACCAGGTGCTCTTTGCTAATCGTTTAATTCGTTTTAAAATTCCTATCGAGACTTTTTTTAACAAGATATTGGTATGTTCGATGTGATACTGCTCCTTTGTACACATATAGACCAAAAAAATGAGCGCCGAAATTTCGTTGTAGTATCCCTTTAAGCCGAGTGCTCCTCCGTCTGCCGGTTTCTGCGATGTATACGTGGCGTCGCAGTCGACACAGTTCACCTTGTACACCACACCTGTCTGGGCGTTGGCGGGCGTAATGTCTTTCGGCTTAGCAAACGCGTTCGCCAAAGTGTACGCAGGCTTGAACACAGTCCGGATGCCCAAAGGGGTCAAAGCTCTTCTAATCGCGTCCGAGGTTCCCCGGACATAGGGAATACACACTATCGGCTTCCTTTTGCCTCCAGTGTCTACTCTGCGCTGTTGCATGCGCTTACGCGTGTCACTTATGAAGGATCCTGGATAATTGCGCCTGCCCAAGGAAGTGGAGATCCTTGTCCGTCTTGGGACCGGAGGTCATCGTTCGAGGACAACACATTGCAACGCGACAACAGTGTCCATACCACGGCGCGCTTGTGTTCCGCCGGGTGATGGGAATCAAAACACAAAACATTTCCGCTGACACACGGTTTACGGTACACTTCAGTCTCTACGGCACCACCACCCACCCGGCGCAGCAACACGTCCAAAAACGGCAACACACCGAGTTAATTATATAGAAGTCATGCTTATTTATTAAGGTGTTTTCTTTTGTTAGAACTTCTCAGAGTTGCGTCGGCATTGTTTTTTTGGCTTTCTAGGCTGGTATCGGCATCTTAAATACAAAAGCGCAAAGGACAAGGACAGAACACAGAATGGACAGGACAAACGCTTACTAACAACTGATTGTTTAATGCATGTTAAGAGAAAGACGAAAATGAGAGGAGATTTACTGAATTAAAATGCCAATTGTATTCGCACGTAAACTGCTTAAAAATTATTTGATAAAAAATTAACAAAATTAAATTGAAAAAAAGAGATGGATAGAAAAATAAAAAGAAAGAAAAGCAGCCAGATTAAGAAAAAAGGTTGAGGTACCCTATCTCTTTCTCGGACAGTGAAATTGATGGTGTGCTAATGCACGTGTCTCCTTTTTCTATTATAGTTTTTGCCTCAAAAATTTCTCTGGCGCTCTTGCTCCGAAAGATCTTAAAGGGACTATGAAGGCAATTTAATTTTTTTTTAAAAGAAGGTGTTTTCGGAAGCATTGGGGTCCTGGCATGCCACACAATTTTTTCTAGAACTTTGTGACTCTTATTTCTGTACCTGCAAATAAATCTGCGAAACCGAAACAAACATTCAGATTTCTTCCCTTTTCGCCTCTGGAAAGAGAAGTGACGTCAAGGAGCACTGTCGGCATCGGTAGGATTTAGTGCACACTCAGTGTGGTTCCCGTGGTTCGCTATAGTGCACGGCGGTCTGTGAAGAAAACCTGGAAGAAATGGGCGGCAACGCCGCGCTCGCAAATGAGTTTGAGCTCCCGTTCAGCGACCTCACGCCGACTGAACGGGAGACGCTGGTAAGGACGCAGAACTCTGGATTGGCGCTTTACGAAGGCGCCCCAGACCTACCACCAGCTCCTCGGTCGCCGCCTCAGAGCGACTCCGGCAGACGTGAAGGTGCTGCTCAAAGTCTTCTGGTCGGAAATGCAACGAACAAATCCTGACACCGCTGTCCACAGCTCTACGCAAGACGACGGCACGACACCAAATGCTGCGCATTGCTGCATCGGTCGGCAGTTTATGCAAACTAACGTCGCCCGATCGACCACACGTCTTTAGCCGACCTTTCGCGCAACCTACTACTGCACATAAACGCGGCATGATTGGTGAGACACCAGTTCGCAAAGCGAACACGAGACGACGCACGAAACCAGAACCAAAAGTCCGCCGCCCCCGGCCCTCGTACCTTTTTCTTTTTTTTCCACGGTTGCTCGATGCTTGTTACGCGCCCGAGGTAGCAGTGCGGGATGCGTTCAACCAGTGACAAACGGAGGGATCGCTTCAGATTATGCTTTTATACACGGTATGAAACCTATTAATTCCCAAATACAACTTTAAAAGATTATCCAACGTTCAAATGAACTTTTTTCATCACATCTCACCACCGAAATCGAAACCAAGAGCGCGTCTATCGTTTGAACCAATCGCCAGACGAGGAGCCCGTTGTCGTCACGCTTCAACGGCGCACTTTAGTTCACCTTTCTGCCGCCGCCTCGGTGGGGTCTCAGGCATCGTTCCCGGCGCTATTATTACCGCGCCTGTTTGCTCGATTGGTGCGGCACCCAAACTTCTGTTCGGGCTAGAACTTGGTCAACAGTATCTGAGACGTGCCTGACATCCATTTCAATCGTCGAATAAAACTTCAAAACTGCCTTCATGGTCCCTTTAAGCGGAGCAAGAAACATCTTGCTCCGCTTAAGATGTTTAACCAACTAGCCCAACAGTTAATTTTAATTTGGTATCGGCATTTTGGAGGGAGCATTTCGGGGGGCAGAGCGGCCGAGCGGACGAAGCGGGTCCCCCGCGGTCGTTAGGAAACGTCTCGGGTTTCGGGAGTCTGCTCGGGCAGACCGCGGGACGGCCCGTTCTGGGGGATACTTGTGGATGTAAACCGAGTGTGCCTGTGTGTAGAGGGTTTTGCCGCTTAGTGTAAAAATGTCGCTCTTTGCCCGATGCAATAATTTAGCGGTTGGCGCCAGCCAGACTGGAAAAATTGCATAGAACAACTCTACACGGAATTTGGGTTTGGCGGTTGCAGCGCCAGGTTGACAGCTCGCCGACCATTGGAGGACAGTGTACCACGTGTGAGTGGTGGAATTTGAAGAGATTGGTCGGCTCCTGAGGGGAGAGGAGGTCCCTACGGGCCTACAAAAGGAGTGCGGAGAGGATTTTGGAGAGATTCGGACTTTGGATTTGATTGAGAGAAATTGGGGACGGGGGTTGAGACTTTAGACGAGGCAGGATGGTCTCCCAAGTTGGGACTTGTAACTAGAGTGTAAATAAATGCACATAGTTCTATTCAAGCAGTGAGTCGACCCGTCACTCAGCGACGTTCGTGCCACCACGCTCCAGCCCATCGGAGCGGAACCTGCCTCCCACAACACCGGGAGGACCAAACAACACTACTTTAACTGGCGCAGTCGACAGGATGGTGGCGCAATTTCCGGTGAAGCGACGTGGCGGCGACCTGCGGGCAAGTACGTGAGCTTCGGCTCAACGGCGGACGAGGCGACATCCCTGCTGAGAGGCCTCGTGGGCTCCGGCCCGAAGTGACCAAGACGACATCCCCGTGAGAGGTCTTGGGGGGTTTCGACCCAAAGTGGACGAGGCGACATCTCTGTGAGAGGCCTCGTGGGCTTCGGCCCGAAGTGACCAAGACGACGTCCCCGTGAGAGGTCTTGGGGGGTTTTGACCCGAAGTGGACGAGGCGACATCCTCGGGAGAGGCCTTGTGGGTTTCGACCCGAAGAGAACAAGGCGACATCCTCGTGAGAGGCCTTGTGGGTTTCGACCCAATGTGAACAAGGCGACATCCTCGTGAGAGGCCTTGTGGGTTACGACCCGAAGAGAACGAGCGGACGGAGCAACATCTACGCGAGAAGCTTCGTGTGCTGCGGTCCAAAGTGCATCGACGACGCAGCATCGTCTCCGTGAAAAGTGGCGTGGGTTTCGACCCGAAGAACGGTCCAGCCCTACCCGAACCCAGGACCGACACCGACGAGTGACATCCAGCGACACCGGAGAGTCATCGCCTCAGGAGCAGCGCACTGACACAGGTGGGACTCATTTCTGTTTCCTCCGGGTTTCGCATGTCAGTGGTGTCGCGGTCGACACCACTGACATGCGTTCGTCAAGACGGTGGAACAACACCTAGAGGAGTGGAAGAGTCACCTGCTGCCGTCGACGACATGCCCGGAACAGGTGAACATCGAGGCCCCCTGCGAAAGCGTGAGCGATGGTGACGGCGGCGAAGGGAGTGAGAGCGAGAACGCGTTTGAGCTAAAAATTGCTGCTCTGAAAGCCAAACTCCAGATCGCCCAATTTAATCTTAAGCAGGCAGAAGAGAAGTCGCGCCGCATTGGGAAAGACGAGGGCCGGGTCGAAGCGGGCGGCGCATCCGATGCGGTCGTCGAAACGGGCAAGGGACACTCCAAGCCTACCGGGAAGACAGACGCGGACGGCGATGATTGCGGCGACATTGAGGTCAAGCCGGCGGTCCAGACGGGCGAGGGGCACCCCAAGCCCACGAGGAAAATGGACGACGACGACGGGTGGTCTGAAATTTTGAATGAGCGGCAGAAGCTTGAAAATCCGGAAGAAGACCGTGAGGAGAACGCATACGGCGATGACCGCGGCGGCCGCGTGGTGAAGCACGTTCAGAGGAGAGCTGGCGCCGACGAGGCAGATGCACCCGCCGGTGATCCGGTGACGCAAGGAGGCGAGAGCGAGAGCGTAAGCGATGGTGACGGCGGCGACGAGGGGACGAACCTGGTTGGCGACATCGAGCGCAGGGATCCAGGGAACCCCGGCGCACCGGTCACCGCAGCACTGGGGAGGCAAGGGCCGTCCCAGGCCGGAAAGAAGCAGCAGCGCAAGGTGCGCAGCGACAGGTCGGAGTCGGCGGTCGAGAAGTGCTCCGGGTCCAACCCTGCATCGGCTCCGGGCTACGACGCGGATGACCACGGCGAGAACGTGGACGACGGCGAGAGGAAGGCGAAAAGGGCCTTGATTCCTCCGATCCAGGCGTCGAGACGGAAGCTCCGACTGCGGAGAGGCACCGACTTTGGGACCGGGGCCGTGTCGTCACCGAAGGTCAAGCCGGCGGTGCATCGCGGGGCGACGCCCAGGAAGAAGGTTGCGTCGCGCTACTCCAGAAGGGGGAGTCTGGACGCAAAGGGCTGCGGGGGCGGCAAGCGCCAAATGAGCACGGAGGAGAAAAAGAAGCCACTCCGGCCAATGGCCAGAGCTCGCACGCGAAAACCGGAGACCTCCAGTTTGAGCTCGGGATCAGTGAGTGTCGTGGAAGCGACCGACTGCGCGCCGCCCCAGGCAGTCCTCAGAGCGTCTTTAACGACAACGAGATGGACGAGAAGACGGCCACGATTAGGGGGGTAGCTAGCCAGGCTACTGGGTTTTTGTTTCGCCTTTAGCCTACATTTATTTCACTGCACTCCTGATTAATTTTTATTTTGCACTTCGGTTGGCCCCTCGGTATTGTATAATCTACGTAATGCATTTTTTTGTGTTCAGTCTTTATTCTCTGCGGGAGAAATTTGAGTGTCCGCACGTATTTGAAACGTGCTTTGTAGCCAGAGCGTCGGTAAGCATGTCGAGGCTAGACAAGCGTGATTAGGGCATGATGATTATGCCGTATTTTTTTAGAGCTCCCACCACTGATTTTGCGGGACCCTGGAATGTACAGGAGTGGGTCAAACCTGTGTGTGATCGTTGGTGGCAGTTTGGGTGACTTTGAACATGTCAGCTATTATGACAATATTTCTGTTGTGCACCCATTCTGGTCTGTGCTCAGACGTTCTACCTGCGGCAGCAGTGTGTTCGCCGTTTTAGTATTTCTGGTTGTAGAATGGTAATCATTTTTTTTTCTATCGATGCCGTTTGATTTTGTTGATATTAACGGATCAGTGCTTGGTGGACCTTTAGAGCGCAATGTTGACGTTGTTGCTTTTGGTTAACTGTGGGCCAAGTGGTCGGTTTGAATATTTGCCAGCGCGCTATTCGGGAAAGAAATTTATAAGTTGCGCTTACATCAAGTGTCAACGCAACAGTCTTGATGGGGAGGAGTTAAGTATATAGAAGTAATGCTTATTTATTAAGGTGTTTTCTTTTGTTAGAACTTCTCAGAGTTGCGTCGGCATTGTTTTTTTGGCTTTCTAGGCTGGTATCGGCATTTTGGAGGGAGCGTTTCGGGGGGCAGAGCGGCCGAGCGGACGAAGCGGGTCCCCCGCGGTCGTTAGGAAACGTCTCGGGTTTCGGGAGTCTGCTCGGGCAGACCGCGGGACGGCCCGTTCTGGGGGATACTTGTGGATGTAAACCGAAAAGTGCCTGTGTGTAGAGGGTTTTGCCGCTTAGTGTAAAAATGTCGCTCTTTGCCCGATGCAATAATTTAGCGGTTGGCGCCAGCCAGAGTGGAAAAATGGCACAGAACAACTCTACACGGAATTTGGGTTTGGCGGTTGCAGCGCCAGATTTACAGCTCGCCGACCATTGTAGGACAGTGTACCACGTGTGAGTGGTGGAATTTGAAGAGATTGGTCGGCTCCTGAGGGGAGAGGAGGTCCCTACGGGCCTACAAAAGGAGTGCGGAGAGGATTTTGGAGAGATTCGGACTTTGGATTTGATTGAGAGAAATTGGGGACGGGGGTCGAGACTTTAGACGAGGCAGGATGGTCTCCCAAGTTGGGACTTGTAACTAGAGTGTAAATAAATGCACATAGTTCTATTCAAGCAGTGAGTCGACCCGTCACTCAGCGACGTTCGTGCCACCACGCTCCAGCCCATCGGAGCGGAACCTGCCTCCCACAACACCGGGAGGAACAACAACAACTACTTTAACTCACCGTCCCTCTCAGTTTCACACGTGAACTGGATAGCCGTATGAATACTATTCAACACCAAGTGAAAATCATGCAAGTTCTTGCATGCTTTTCATGCTCTTTCCATAAGTTAGCAGCCGCCGGTGTGAGCGAGCACAAGCAACGAAATTGACGTCATCATGTCCCCATTCAAACTTATTAATCTTGAATGAAAGCTGTGATGACGTAAATTTCGATGGTGTGCTTGCGCACACTGGCGGTTGCTGACTCATGGAAAGATGGCGCACACCGGCGGAACTCATGGAAAGATTGTGCGCTACCTATTATAGACATTGACATGTTTGGTTCAGCATCCCTTTAACCTATCCTGTTTCCTCCTCCTGCACTCATCTCGTTCGCCTTCAAACCGGAACGTGAATTAAAAGTCAGAACAGAGAAGACACTATACACCTTTTTCGTTTAGCCTCGCACCCAGCCACGTCGTCCCCATTTCCGGTATGCGTTCCGAAAAAAAAGCAAGAGATTACAACCCCGAACAAGTAAAAAAGTATAGAAGGGTCATAACAAGAACGACTGACGGTTGCAATTAAAATGTTAACACATTCTACTGTCGAGGGAAGAAGAAAGCTACGTTTTCACGCATACCGGAAGTGCCAGAATTGAAGATGGCAGCGCCCCCGTAGAAAAGGTGTATAGGGAGTATTCACTGGCGGCCATAGCTGTGTGCGCGAATGCTGAGCGGGGGCTGACGGCGAGCTTCCACAGTTCTTTTGCAACGTGCATTCCGCGCCATCAAGATTGCCGGTCTTAGCAACCTATTAATGTTAGCTCGTTCTGAGCATGCGCTCTAAACAGCACCCACAAATATGGCGTCCAGTGAATATTCCCTATACTCTGTTTCACCGTGTGTTGTACCACAGGAAAGGCTACAAGCGCGAGCTCCTTGCTCTAGGGCACGCCTCGGCGGCACAAGCTCTCGTGCACCAAGGGCACCTGCCAACGCTATGAGCTCGCGCTTATATATCCTTCGCTGCGGTACTACATAAGGTGAAACGGAGTATTAGCGGCGAGATGTTTCGGTGGCGCCCTCCTATGGTTCCCCCTAGAGTTCCTGTATAGGCTCCCTACGGGAGCCAGAGTTGCGCGTTCGCGCATGGCATGTGGATTCAGCTCCTCACGTGACTGAATTTGGCGAATAGCAGCGCCGCGCGTTCGAGGCGCGCGGCGGGCTCAAAAGCCTGGGAACGTACGCCGGGGCGCGTGCAACGTCTACTTTGCTGCACGACACTTGATACGGCTCCTCACGTGATCGGATCTCGGCGAATAGCGGCGAGGGCGGCACGCGGCATGTGGAATCAAACGCGCAACTCTGGC
This sequence comes from Ixodes persulcatus, assembly GCA_013358835.2. Lineage (NCBI taxonomy): Eukaryota > Metazoa > Arthropoda > Arachnida > Ixodida > Ixodidae > Ixodes > Ixodes persulcatus. The sequence continues at coordinate 182,232 of JABSTQ010009313.1, read as the reverse complement.
TCCCGTAGGGAGCCTATACAGGAACTCTAGTTCCCCCTTGTGACGTCATTACCTTGCAAACAACAAGTTCGATGGTGTTTGTTATTAGCATGGTGGAAGCTTGAAATCATTGCGCTCTCAAAGGAACACTGCCAACACCGTCAAAATTAAAGTTCTTTCATTCCTCTTATTTCCGTCGATGATAAATCCCCTTTCCGACGTCATAGTCAGCGTTCGGCCAATCGTGAAAGGCCGACCACAGCGACGCTTGTGTTCGTCGCGCACGGGGTAATAGACGCTTATCAGGCTGCTGTGCATGGGCGATGCCATAACGCCATCAGCCGCGCTCAGCATTCGCGCACACAGCTATGGCCGCCAGTGAATACTCCCTATTAGCGGCGAGATGTTTTGGTAGCGCCCTCCTATGGTTCCCTCTCGTGACGTCATTACCTTGCGAACAACAAGTTCGATGGTGTTCGTAATTAACATGGTGGATGCCTGAAATCATTGCGCTCTGAAGCCAACACTACCAACACCGCCAAAATTGAAGTTCTTCCATTACTCTTATTTCCATCGATAAGAAATCCTTTGCTGACGTCACAGTCAGCATTCGGCCAATCGTGGAAGGCTGACCACAGCGACTCTTTCAATCGCGCACGTCGCCAATAGCAGGGGAGCCTCGCGAGCGCGGGGTAAAATGAACAATAGCGACAGCCTAATTACGAATGCAGGGAAAACAGGAGGCGCGGTATACTTTCTAAATACCAGGACAGACCCTTTTAAAACGTCCATCAAGTAATGACATTGGCGGTCGCCATTTTCTCGAACGAACCGTGCGATTGGGTCCGAGTCCTCGTCCGACGCTGGCGGAACTCTAATGTTCGATAGATGCTTAATCTACGTGCCCCAACAATGGCGGACTCGAATGATCGGCATTGCAGGTGGCGCGCACTTTTGAGAAATGTCTGTTAACCGCCTTTCGAATAAGCCTGCATAACAAAATAACGTTATAGATTTATGGAATAGGGGGCGCCGAATCATTGGGTTCCCCAAAACAGCTTGGGGCGTCACAATGCGCATGCGTAGACGTTCTGCTCATGCGCATTGCGACGTCCCAAGAGGCTCGGGGGCCCCGAGCTTATCTCGCACGCCGATGCAATTAGTATCTCAGCTCAGAAACATTCGTCGATGTTTTCATTCGCTTCGGAAAGCGCCCGCACACGTAAAAGAAGTCACGTACTAGCATACGGCCCTTTCAAGATGGCCGTCGCGGGGAGGGCCCGGTCTTAAAAGCGAGCCGGCGGCCTCCGTAACGTGTGCTAGGTAATAGCTCGGGGCGAACTGTGGGAACTCGGGCCCGAGGGAGCGCACGTGACTTATGAAGCCGCAGACCGCAGCCCCCGCCTCCTCTCCCTCGCTCCCCGCACACACGGAAGAAAAATCCCGCCTACGTGCCTGGTCCGGGGTCATCTTGGACGTTCCCCTTTGTCCCCCCCCCCCCTCGGCGTCGTTTCCGTTGTGGCGCGGGGGGTATTTGTATCTGCGGCTTTATTGAATGAACTCGAGCGTGTTTGAGACCCCGTGTTTGCTGTCCTTGCGCCCCCTTCCTAAACCGCCCTGTGACCTGTCTTGGGGTCCAGTATTTATGGCGATTCGAAGGGATGTGCTGCAGCGTACGGGATTTCGGGTTATTCGATTTGTTTATATAAGTCTATATTTTCTGTCAGTTTCTACAAAGAACCGGAGAATGTAAACTTGCCAATTCAATAAATTATAAAATGAAATTTGTTTTTCTTTTCTTTTAAAGGAGAAGATAGATAGGGGAGGGGGATAAGGAGAAGAAAATGACTTTCAGTTCTTTTTATTTTTTGTGGTTCACGTAGGTCGCTCAGGAGACATACTACCTCCAGCAGTCTCGACTACGCGCAGCCACGTAACGACCGGTCGTTGACGCCCCTTGAGTTCGCGAAGTAAAGGACAGGTTGTAGTCGTGGGAGGTAGTATCCATCCCGGACACGACTAATGTAATTATATGATTCCAACCGTCTCTTCTTTATTTAATTTCATGAATGCCGCTGTTTTTCTTACCGAGGAATTCGGTAGCAGAATGACTCGGACACCACGAGCTCGAGCTCCAATCGGATTGGCTTGAACTTGGACTAGCCCTACACCGGCTGACATTCGTGTAATCACTACTACGTGATGTGCTTTAAAACTCCCGGGCTAGCAACCGGATTGCACTGACCAAATTTCCTATCTACAGCGGAGATTCGAGGACACCATTTCTGAGGCACACGCAACATTTGACCGTTGAATTTAACAGCCCCGCCCCTTTTCTCTCCCTCCTCTCTTTTTTTATTTTTTCCTCGGATTAAAATACGTGACTTTGATTACGTTCCAGTGGGAAAGAAGGGGAGGTGTGGCGGTTGCTCGTTTCTCCCAGCGGCCCTGAGAGGTCCCACGCTTTATGCGTCACAATCAACATGACATTATCTGTAAGCTGACAGCAGCGCCATCTCAGAAACCAGTTAATTTTTTAGAAGTTGGATTCAAAATAAAATGGCGGAGGCCGAGAGAATAGATAAAAAATGATGGGTCAAGTTCCCATTTACGGCTATACAAAGTGGCATGAAAGGTTCAGTCCCTTATTTGTTAGCAAAATGAACAATTGGGCTAGTTGGTGCATCTAAGGAATCAGTACATCAAAAACAGGAACGAAGACCAAGAAGACACCGAGCACTAGCTCCAACTGGATTTTCAATTGAAAAACAATATTTGTAGCCATCATCGGGCTCTCGGTACAGGAAGGCTATCCGATAGGTGCCGCTCCTGACAGACCACAGTTAGGGAGGAAACTGTGTCGCCATTTTGACGTGGATGTCCGATGTACGTACGTGTCCTCAAAATAGTCGGCCACCGCGATCACCCCCGGAAGAAAGACACCGAGGAAATCTTTAAAGGCTTCGAAGATTGTTTCGATAGAGAGAGATGCCAGCGCCGGATCCATCGTTCTTTGACGCTACGACAAAACCGACAGCATAGATTCGAGGCGTGCGCCCGAAACATCTCACTGTGACTACACGTATCTACAGGGTAGAGTGGCCATTTCTAAACAAATTCGTTTTGACAAACTTGCATACTTGCCGCTGTCTTCCGATGAGTTACCGGGAGGATTCGTACCCTAATTGTGTTAGGGTACCGCGAAATCAGGGAGCGTATATTACGAAGGTAACGGCGATTCATCCAATTATTATAAGAGACTCGAAACAATTGTGTCAACAGGGCCTCACCCGAGGTTCCTCATTTGAAAGCAATAGGCTCGGTACTAGAAAAACGGCACGGAAAAGCAATGTTCTTTCTAGAGTCTGACAAACTGACAGCGCGACGACTTGCCTCAAGACGAAATGCCCTATGTGACGAACTGCCCTGCTACCAACTGACTTGCTAGGAATCGTCTTTCGACGAACAGTGGTGCAACCGTGATTGACGATGAAATTACAAAAAACGCCGGAAGCAAGCTGGCGAACTGACTCCATAATTTGAGGCTGTGTGTGCTAGTCCGTTTTTTATTTGTTTTTTGTTCACAGTCTCCGGTTTTTCATTATGGTGTGTGATTGGCCTCGTTTTGATGTTGCAAGATCGCGTTCACGCGAAGGCAGCCATAAGCTTAGTTTTCATAGAAGCCACCGTAGAGGACTGACTTGATATTCGAGGAAAATTATTGGGTAGAAGGAAAAGAGAGAGAGAGAGGGATTGAATGGGAGTAATTGGTCCCCTCCTAATTTTATGCTTTTCCGTTGTATTCATTAAATGGAGCTATTAACTGCATTACATTCACGTCCGCGGAAGAACTTTAAATATACACCTTTTTCGTTTGCTCTCGTCCCCAGCTTCCTGGTAGCAGTGTTGTGGGCGTTACCGAAAAAGAGTAACGAAATACGTCGCTCGCTACTCGCAAAATAAAGGAACGCTTTTACTGATCTACGCTACCTCAAAATGAAAGGAACGCGTTACCGTTACCGATAAAAAGTAAAGCACTTCACTTTTGGGTTACTTTTTAGTGATGAATTGACAATAACAGCTGTTTGTTGTTGTTGTATTTTGCAACAGCGTTCTTTGACACTGAAACAAAAGGCATGGGAGTTTTTTTTAGGTTGGACTTTTTGCGTGAGGAAAACTGGCAAAATGCTGAAGGCATGTGGAATAAGTGCAATACGTAATGAGTTGGCGCCTCCATAATATTAAAATCTAGACAGTACAGTGGAGCGTGTGCTACCCAGATAAATCTTCATGGTCCCCGATTTGCTTGAAATTTTGCTAAACTCGCCAAACAACATCGCTAAAATAGTATCCCAAATATTAGGTTAAAATAATTTTTTTTTCGCGAAGTTATTGAATTTACAATTTTGGTCCTCACCGTGTTTTTCAAACTGAAAGTCTCTACTGGCAACAACGAAAAAGTGACGTCAGTGGAAAGCAGGGGTTCACTCTTTGGTCTGTAGAATTTGTTCCCAACTTATTTGAAGCAGCTTTATGGTGTCAAATGAATGCTTTGGAAGCTCGCTCCAGGATCCGCGCTTCAGCACCGAACAAATGATTGGCATATTCTATTTTTTAGACTGTTCGCTCGACTGGCAAGCCTGCCCGCCACTGACGTCACGGCACTGAAAAGTGCGGGTAAATTTGAATGTTGGTTTTTGCATAATTTTCATTTGCCGATTTCGCAATAACTATTATGAATTTCGCGATACTAAATAGCATACCGGAAAGGTTAAAGGCCGGGGAGTCAGAAAATATAGTTAGTTGAGGTAGCTCAAAAATCGCCGGAGTACCCCTTTAAAGGGATAGTGAACCAAGGAATTTAGTGTCCATAATAAGTGGCGCACGTTCTTTCCACGAGCCAGCAGCCGCCGGTGTGCGCGAGCACACGCAACGAAAATGACGTCAAAGACCTCCATTCGCGGTTAAGAGGACAGTGAAATGTATGGGCTTCGGGCCAAAGGAGAATAAAGACAAGTTTTTCATCTACACAGTGGTGTCCGGTGTAAAAGGTAAGCGATTAATTGGTCTAACAAGCACGTAGCTTTCACTTGTAGAGATGAAAAGCCTGTCTTTATTCTCCTTTGGCCCGAAGCCCATGCCTTTCACTGTCCTCTTAAGCGCGAATGGAGGTCTTTGACGTCATTATCGTTGCGTGTGCTCGCGCACACCGGCGGCTGCTGGCTCGTGGAAAGAACGTGCGCCACTTATTATGGACACTAAATTCTTTGGTTTAGTATCCCTTTAACTTCAGACGCAGTCGACGCTACGAGCTGAAGCGCGATCCAAACCAACGCGTTTTTGTGCGTGCGTAGGCCGTGCGCTTCCCGGAAATTGCATATTTCGTGACGTTTTTCCTGTTTCCGGGGCGCTTTCTGAGTCGCAACCGTGCATGTTGGTTAGGACGGTGCGGTTTCGGGCGAGCGGCGAGCCTTTGCGCCAAGCGGCGAAGAAACACGGAGCCGGAAATGGTGCCCGCCACCGATTGGCCGGCAGAGGATATAGGAGAGGTGCGCACTACTACGTCACAGCGCGTTTTTGTACGCCTTCAGAAAAAGTTGAATTCATCCCACTTTCTTATGCGCGCCCGAAAGGCGCACGGAATCAGCGCGACGTCACGAAATACGTAATTTCCGGGAGCCGCAAGGCCTACGCGCGCACGAAAGCGCGTTGGTTTGGATCGCGCTTAATGGGACGAATCAATTAGTGTCAAAAGCGCAAGTCACTGGGCCTTTTCTGTTTATGATTTGTTCAAAGTAACGTAAGTACGCTACCCGGTACTGATTTGGGAAAGTAACGAGGACGTTACTACGTTACCGGAAAGAGTGACGCGTTTCCGGTAACGCCGTTATTTGTGACGATTTACTGCCAACACTGCCTACTAGACATATTCGGTATTGGCGACAACAAAATAATAAAACATTTCAACCTGCACGTTAAACAGATGAAGGAGAGTCATAGCGAGAATGGTTGACGGTCAGGTTTATATCCTGGATGTCTTCTATTAGCGTGGCGACGGCAAAACATTGTTTTCGCCCATTGTGACGACATTCAGGGTGACGCGCTCTTGTGCAAAAGGTTTGTATGAACCTGTTTCACAAGGGCGCCGCCATCTTGAAATTTCGTCACTTCCAGTATGGACGAAAACCTTGTTTCGCCGTCGCCCCGCCAATAGAATACATTTAGGATATAAACGTAACCGTTACCCCTCTATTTGTTTTTGCAGGATATAATCTTTCGATTAATTGTTTCGTCGCCCATATCCGGATAAGCCTCCCAGGTGGCTGGGGACGAGTGTAAACGAAGGTGGTTTCTAGTTTCACTGAGATTATACGTTTTCCAAGACGCTTTTTTTCTTCTTCTTAATTATCTCTCTATTTTCTCGACCCGGCTGCAGTCACTCGCACGAAACGCGATCGAGCAGCTCCTGACAAAACCCGGTGTAGTTCATTTAAAAGAACACGAATTAAAAATGTAAAACCTTCGGTTCACTTTATTCGTGCATAGTCGAATCTGGCAATAAATAAATACGCAACGCCGTGAAACAATCCTTACGAAATTCTTCCGAGCTAATGCGGAAACACAAACGCTAAACGCTTCGTGACATATTGAACTACAAAGACAGAAGGAAATGGAGGCCATGGGGGAAAAAACAGCTTCTATAGCGAAAACACTGGAGAGTATGGAAAGCGTCAAATTCCAACGATCCAAAGAAATACTGACTGCATTCACTGGTAGAAAGGCAGGCAGCGACGTGCCTTCCCTATTATTATTTGGGGTGTTGTCGTTGGCTTTCGCTCCAGCCTCTGGCGTGCTCGGGGCGGCTCCAGGGCCCCCGAGGTAGGACCATTTTGGGCCGAGGGGCAGAAAATTCGCGTCGTATTTGTCCTCGCGCATTCACGGAAAAATATTTTTGTCGGAGCAGCACTCAGCGCGGGGGAGGCCTTTTCATCGTTTTTGTTTGCAGCTCGATTTTTTGTTTGTTCGTTAGGTTAAAGAATGCATATGAGGGGAGGATGTAAAGAATGGAAAAGGGGGTCAAAATTGTTGGCATTTAGACCAACCGTTACCCGCAGCTCATTGGCAATTTGTTTCACGGCACGAAACCTCGATGCAAAAGAGCGCAAGAGCAACGAGACTAACGGGAGGCTTCCATGAAAGCGGCGCACTGCTTTTTTCAGCTCCCAACACAGATAAAGCTAGACACAAAAATCGGCAGTATGCGTGCAGCATTGAAACCAATGGCAAAGAACGCCGCTTGCGCGAGAATGAAAATATATCTACGAGAGGAAAACCGTGGCAAAACTAACGCGACAGAGAAACGAGGAATGTCCCCTGATTGCTATGGTTGCCGACATAAGGGACACGGCGGGAGCCTCTCGCATCAGTGGGACTCTCGTATGCACGTGGGACGCGGGTGTTTGCGCACCTCCGCACTACCTAAGCACCAACAAAAGCGGGGCGCTCACACCCAAGCTGGATGTCCCGATGGAACGCTCCATCGATCCGGATCAGAGGATATGAGAGGTCGGCGGGGAATCTCTGTTCTCTCCTTTTTTTTTTTCGTACCTGTAGTCTGTCCGAAGCGTTGCGTGGAGAAATTGGTTCTTGCGATTGATATAGCTCTGCACTTTCGATTCGTCGTTGGTCTCAAGATGTCTGTTGCGAGCATACACTGTGGGACCGGGTGTTGCCAATCAACTGAAGGAACGATGAAGTTGTATTCCCTTTGCTGTTAGTGTTGCTAAATGTCAGTTGATCTGACTGGGAGGCGAGAGCATCTCGTGCCCCTGGCACATGGTCCATTCGCCGCAACACGGGATCGTCGAGAAAGCTTCGATTTTAGGGGAAAGCAAATGTAACTTGTTTGTGAGAAATGACGCGCATTTCGATATTGACAATAAAACCGAGGGACGCAAAATAGCGATATAGAAAGGAGAAGACTCGTCGAGACTAGGAGCCCGCCGATAGAGAGCAGTGGCGAGTTTGTGTACGAAGCAGTTTGTGTCAATAGACCGTAAAAGGGTTCATAACTGGGCTAGTTGGTAGTTAGACATTTGAACGGTTTTAGCGCACACGTATGAAGAAGAGAGAAGAGACAGAAAAGAGCGCTACTCACAACTGTATTTACAAAGATGAAGAAAAGGAAGAACATCGTCAAGATCCTCATAAAGATGAGAAAAGAAAGAAAAGGAAGCAGAAACATAAAACAGGACTATAAAACACAAAGTCGGGTGTTCCCTCGCGCGCACAAGCTTGATACACTGGCTCTTTGATTAAACACCAAAACCTTCGTTGGCCTTAACGTTGTCGTGGTGCAGGGTGTATTGCATCAGTCTTGGCTCGCGCTGGGTCACCTTTGTCAGAGTTGAAGAGGAACACCTCATCCGTGGTCGGCTGTCGCTTGGTCATCGTGCCTGATGTCTCGCGGCTCCCATGACTCATGCGAGTTCCTCATTGTCCGTGTTAAAAAGTCTGTTTCCTTGCTTGTTAAGGCTAGCGATGCAACACTAATGCATTTATTAGCAGCGGATATGATGTGGAAGGCTTCCACAACCTCGCGGGTCAATTTATCTTTGTGCCGCTCTAGGGTTACTGTTTCCCCGAACAGCGGATTGCACTTGCACTCTTTACAATGTGTAGCGAGATGTCCTCCCACTGTGGCTCTCAGAGAATAATCATGCTCGCGAAGTCTGTCATTAAGACATCTGCCTGTTTGACCTACGTAGATCTTGCCGCACGAGAGTGGAATCTTATATACCACGCCTGAAGTGCACGGCACAAATGGTTTAGCATGTTTTTTTAGTGCACCTGTGTCTTGTGGCACCTTCGGCTAGCGAGTTGACTATAGAGCAAGTTTTGCTCATTTTTTGCGGGGCTGAAAAAACCACTCGGACCCCATACCGACTTGCCACGTTCTTTAAATTGTGTGACGTCTTGTGACGTCTTCGTACATCTGGTTTGTTGACTTGGAGGCCTTTTGCCTTTTTCAACAAGGTGTCCGCTACATTAGCCAGTAGTGGTAACGGATAGCTGGCTTTTCTGAGTCTTTCAACCTGCATCGAGAAGCTGGCTCTCATTGTGTGGCAACATGATTTCTTTAGCGCGGATCCCAAACATGTTAGAGCAATGCCCCTCTTGACGATCTTCGAGTGAGCCGAACTGAAATCCAAAATTCGTTTCTTGGAGCGTGGGTGTACGTCCAGCACACATGCGTGTCACCTAAGTGAAGCGAAAGGTGACACGCATGTATAGATGTGGAGTACCTGTTTTACTCTTTGCCACATGCACAATTATTGGAGTCTGTGAAGACATGTATTGAATCCAATGGAGAGCTCTCTTTCAGAGGCTCATGTGGAATTTCAACGGAGAGCTTTTTAGAGCTTTTACTTTTTTATCTAACGTCCATGATTGTTGGGTGGCGAGATGGGTGCTTTGTACAAAAGTCAGGAGTATGTATTGGCTCCTGTGTAGCCCCAGTCCTCAGTGACATTTATCTGGGAGCTGTAGACTGTGCCATTGAAAGGGAGCTTGGAAGTCGAGGAGTTAACAAGGTGGCCCGCTATGTGGATGTCTTCCTGGTTGTTCTTAAAGATAACACCGATGTGCACACACAGGTGACCAATATTTTGGCGACCTTCACTGAGTATGGAGGGGGCCTCAGGTTCACGTATGAGGTCCCTCAAGAAAATGTTCTCCAGTTTTTAGACCTTTCGCTTCACTTAGGTGACACGCATGTGTGCTGGACGTACTCCCCACGCTCCAAGAAACGAATTTTGGATTTCAGTTCGGCTCACTCGAAGATCGTCAAGAGGGGCATTGCTCTAACATGTTTGGGATCCGCGCTAAAGAAATCATGTTGCCACACAATGAGAGCCAGCTTCTCGATGCAGGTTGAAAGACTCAGAAAAGCCAGCTATCCGTTACCACTACTGGCTAATGTAGCGGACACCTTGTTGAAAAAGGCAAAAGGCCTCCAAGTCAACAAACCAGATGTACGAAAGACAAGACCTGTGGTAATCCCGTACCTCCACAAGACGTCACACAATTTAAAGAACGTGGCAAGTCGGTATGGGGTCCGAGTGGTTTTTTCAGCCCCGCAAAAAATGAGCAAAATTTACTCTATAGTCAACTCGCTAGCCGAAGGTGCCACAAGACACAGGTGCACTAAAAAACATGCTAAACCTTTTGTGCCGTGCACTTCAGGCGTGGTATATAAGATTCCACTCTCGTGCGGCAAGATCTACGTAGGTCAAACAGGCAGATGTCTTAATGACAGACTTCGCGAGCATGATTATTCTCTGAGAGCCACAGTGGGAGGCCATCTCGCTACACATTGTAAAGAGTGCAAGTGCAATCCGCTGTTCGGGGAAACAGTAACCCTAGAGCGGCACAAAGATAAATTGACCCGCGAGGTTGTGGAAGCCTTCCACATCATATCCGCTGCTAATAAATGCATTAGTGTTGCATCGGTAGCCTTAACAAGCAAGGAAACAGACTTTTTAACACGGACAATGAGGAACTCGCATGAGTCATGGGAGCCGCGAGACATCAGGCACGATGACCAAGCGACAGCCGACCACGGATGAGGTGTTCCTCTTCAACTCTGACAAAGGTGACCCAGCGCGAGCCAAGACTGATGCAAATACACCCTGCACCACGACAACGTTAAGGCCAACGAAGGTTTTGGTGTTTAATCAAAGAGCCAGTGTATCAAGCTTGTGCGCGCGAGGGAACACCCGACTTTGTGTTTTATAGTCCTGTTTTATGTTTCTGCTTCCTTTTCTTTCTTTTCTCATCTTTATGAGGATCTTGACGATGTTCTTCCTTTTCTTCATCTTTGTAAATACAGTTGTGAGTAGCGCTCTTTTCTGTCTCTTCTCTCTTCTTCATACGTGTGCGCTAAAACCGTTCAAATGTCAATAGACCGCTCCGGAAAATCCCGCGAGGCCTCTCGTGATCCCCACACTGCACCGCGCGGCGCGGGGAATTCTGGGGCCATTTTGATGTATGGTCGGGCCCTCTCCTACGCTTCCTGCACCCTGGAAGTGACCCAGTTTCTTCTCTCTTACTACAGCGAGTTCAAAACAGAAAGAAAAACAGAGCGAACGCATCCCAAAGCCGATTCGTACCCTATTCTGTTATCCTTTTTCTTTCTTTGAGTTCTAGAATCGCAAAATGCTAGGCAGACATGAATCGCTTCTTCCGTGTATGGGTACCAGAGTGGCGAATAATAATCACGACTATTTAAATGGTGATTGAAATTATGATTTCAATATTAATTTAAATCTCACCGATCTGGGTAGGGTGAATTAGATCAATGACAGAACAATTCTGAAAATATTTGTTTTAATGCGATAGCATTATTAAAGGACCCATGAAACGATTTTTGACTTCCGGCCAAATAAGATGGCGTTTGGGGATGCCCCTCAACTCATACAATGTTTCCCGGGTCACGTGTGCATGACGCGCCGCGGGGTACGCGGCTTCCGGTCTTGTCCTCTCCTTAGCACTGTGGACGTCGCTACTCTAGAGCGCATGTTCAGAACGAGGCCCCATTAATAGGCCGCTAAGACCGGCCATTTTGACGGTGTGGAATGCACGTTGCAAAAGAACCCTGGAAGCTAGCCATCAGCACGCGCTCAGCAGTCGCGCACACAGCTATATGGCCGCCCAGGCGTTCAAGCACGTGTAACGTGCGCGTGAAGATAGCTTTGGCAAGCTTGAAATTGCATGGGCTTTCCCGCACGAGCAGAGAATTGGCGGCGGCCAGTCGCTTTGCTTGCAATCGTTTCACCTTGTGTTGTACCGCAGGAAAGGCTACAAGCGCGAGCTCCTTGCTCTATGGTGCTCCTCGGCGGCACAAGCTCTCGTGCACCAAGGGCAGCAGCCAACGCATTGAGCTCGCGCTTCTAGCCTTCGCTGCGGTACAACAGAAGGTGAAATGGAGTATAAACCAACACACTGTTTACAAACAAGCCCGCTTTGCCCACAACAGGTGTGGGCACTGCGCATGCGCAGAAGTCAAATTTGGGAGGAATGAAGCGTTAGCGCATGCGCAGTACCGACAGCAGCGCCACCGCGGTCGTATGACGTCAGCAAGTTGAGTTGGTCTATAGTTGCAGGCAGGCGAACTGGGCGCACGAGAAAGAAAACGAACCACGCAGCTGCCGAAACGTGGTTTTGATATTGCGTTGATCACACGGCTCGTCCGGTAGCAGCCAGCCAACGTTGCTAGGCAGCGGAGCAGCGGGGAGGATGCTTTGACTTACTCCGGATAGATGGCGCTGCGAAAACTTCGTGTACTGAACAAGAATATAAAACTTTCGATTCATTTGTTTATGTTGGAACGAAATCATTTCTAAACGTTACCATTAAACTGAGAATATACTTGTTCAAAAGCGATCTCAATAACCGCACCCGCCGTGACGTCACAAAGTTAGTTCCTATGGCCGCCGTACGTGAAGTCAAGTCAAGAAATAGTTCCTTTCTGTTTTTGCGGTTACGCAGCGCATTCACGACATTTCGAGAGAAGTGGTCGTGTTTTATGGTCCTTGTGCTAAAGTAAACAAAAAATCAAACACCATCTTCCCGAGGGGAACCATGGGGTGATGCGGAGCATCGTGTTGGTTCCGAGGAAAGAGTCAGTTGCGTGCTGACGTCGAGAGATGGCGCCACCGACTGCCCTAGCGTTACCCCCTACGCGAGCCTTCGTCGCGGCTCGCGGCAGAGAAAGTTGGAACGCTCGCCGCTCGCCGTTTATTTTATTTTTTTCACACTTGAAGGAGAGGAGACAAGAGGAGGAGAGTTGCGCGTGCGCGCGCGGTGTGAGGAGAAGCGAACGCACGCGCAGTGCACGCAGCTGGTAGAGAGAGAGAGCGGAGAGAGTAACGCGCAGCTGTTGGAGAGAGGGAAGGAGGAGAGTTGCGCGTGCGTAGTTCGAGTGCCGACTACATCGCGGACGCGGGACATAGACCCGAGCAAGAGATCTATGCTCCGCATCTAAAAAAGGGTAATAAGGTGCACGTTCTCTCGATGTTAAAATCGTTTCATGGGCCCTTTAAGTTACTCATCACAGATGTCTGGGTATCTGGCCTCTAATGTTCCCCGTTAAATTTAACTGAAAATTTGCGTCAAGTGACCTATGCACTAGTTCAAGTTCCCCGCTAAATTTAGCGGAAAAATTTACGTCACGTGGCCTATGCACCAATTCAGTTTCCCCGCTAAATGTAGTGGAAAACTTGGCTTCACGACCTATGTACCAATATGGCTGCCCCCCTAAGTTTGGCGGAAAAATTGATGTCACCTGACCCGACGTCACATGACGTATGCAGCAATGCAGGTTACCCGCTAAATTTAGGGGGAAAATTTGTCACGTGATCTAACGTCGCGGTTCCTAATGATAAATTCATGTTCCCCGCTAAATTTAGCGGGGAACCTGAATTTAGCTGGCCTCGTAACAAGAGAGGGCGGTAAACATGACGAGTGCTGTCGTAATTCGTAGACAACCAGCAATAGCGGTTGTCTATTGCTTTATACAGTAGACAAGGTTTTGAATTCACCGTTGGTCTATCATTTCTCGCGTCCCATGGTCATTTATTTGGTATTTGAAGCAGAGAATGACTAAGCAGGAATGATTTGTATCAGGCAGTCATTGAAAGAAATACATCTATAGTCGGCTACAACTCAAAACGGTAGGGCGGGGGAAAGAAAGGTGGGAGAGGAGGAAATGGAAGCGACGCTGAGGAGGGAAGGAGGAATTTCCCTCGCCAGCGTTGCGTCCGCTTCCTCCTCTCCTTTCCCTCACCCTACCTTCGTAACCTGCAACACACTATAGTAGTAAAAGTGATTTAAATCGTGCGAGTTTGATGAAAATAAAATAAATCTGAAATGAATCGAATAAACCCGATTTATCTTATTTCCCGAAAAAACAAAGATGATTTTTGTTTTCGTATACCTCTACGGGTAGTCTTTGGCGGGTTGCTCAAGTCCGTCGGAAAACAATGGAAGGCGCTGCATCAACTCAACTCTGACGTCATGCCGCTGGGATGGCGCTGCTGTCGGTGCTGCGCGTGCGCTGACGATTCCCCTCGGGCTAATCTGGTTTGTGCGCACGCGCAGAAACCAGATTTGCCCACACAGCGCCGCAGGGGCCCCACCTGGTGCGGGCAAGGGCGGACTTGTCTGTAAGCAGCGTGTTCGTCTCCAGGGGGGCTATTGTCGACAAATGTTTCGTTTCTTCTAAAAAGAAACGGAAGTGACAGAAATGATGATATCGCGTCTGATTGGCTAGAGGCTCAAATGACAAAAGAGGGAACTTCCGTCATTTGAGCCTCTAACCAATCAGACGCAATATCGTCAGTTCCGTCACTTCCGTTTCTTTTTAGGAGAAACGAAACATTTGTCGAACATAGCCCCCCAGGTTCCCTCCAAACACATCTCGCCTCGCTGCTTGCGTCGTCTCTGGCCCTCGGTGAGACGACGCCCCTTCAGCCTGCGTCCTATGGGGTCGCTGTTTGTGAAGCCACCCATTCCGAGCTGACTCCTACCTAACCAGCACATATACGCCTTCCGACTCTTTTTCACATTCGCGAAAAAACAGAACACGACTGAATGAACAGAGACCACGCTTCATTTATATTATTGCCGACCTTACGCAGTTAATTGGCACGGAAAGCCATATTATGTTCTACAATCTTAGAAATGGTTGCGTTCTTCAGCCATAGTTTATTCATTTACAATTAGTTCACCTGTTTTGTTTTTTTTTTTGTTTTTCGAGCCCGTTTTATGACACAGGCGCTTTATTATTTTGTTTCCCACATAATATGAAAACGTACTTTATCGAGATCATTAATAATGTTTTTGCCGTAGAAATACTTGGACTTTTTCGCTGAGTGGTTGGTTCGTTTTGGAAATGGCTAATTTGTTCGAGTTTCTCGATGTCAGAAATGCCTCGGAGAAACGATACTTTTTTGTTTTCTGTTTAATCCTAATATGCACTGGAAAACTCTAGGTTTTCATTCCGTTAGACGTGGCAAACGTTTTTTTTTTTCTTTTGGGAAATTTGTTTTTTGAAGCACCCTCGAGCTTTTAATAAATTAATCGTCAGCATCATTCACGTCTAAATGGTAATGTAAAAAGTTCCGACTTGTAAATTTAAGTTGTAAACATGGTGCCTAAATGCAATGTATATCGGGGTTGTACACGTTCCTCTAGAAAAGGAACGAAAGCGGGTTCCTTTTCAATCTAGGAACGAGTTCCCCTTACGAGTTCCAGTGATTTGAAAGGAACCTCTTACATTTCTAAGGTTGGAACGGGACATTACACTAACAATAAATACATTCGCGTATTTTAATGAAATATTGCGACGAATAATTCGTGGATAAAGTAAACCGCGCGAGTGAAAATATCCACATCTCTCTACCTGTCGTGTTACCACAATCCAACTTGTTTTCGAACCTTTCTTATTGTTTTTTTGTTTCGTTTTTGCTTTTGACATTTTATAAGACATTTCCCCATCCCTCGAAGTCGTAGGTTGAAATAGTCTATCCTAAACATCATAGGTGCCTACAAAATTCGGATAAAATAACGTCGTTGCTAAATGAAAGCACGTGGTTCTTCTGTGCTTGTCCTCCGCGTTTTATTCTTTCGATTTAAAGTATTCATGTTCAACTCGCTCGCTTTTACGAGGCCAGCATGAGGAAGTGCAGTTGCTCTAAAGCGGAGCTTTTCTAGTGGCTCTAGTCATGCTCAGTACCAGCTCACATTACTATACTTCGTTTCACTTTATCTGCGAGCGAAGCCAAAGCTAGAAGCGCGAAATCAGCGCTTTTTGCGTCTCTACCCAGCTCGCGCGCTCGAGCAAAGCCTGAACGCACGGAGATTTCGTGCTCGCACTTCCAGCTTTGCCTTCGCTCGCACATAAGGTGAAACGAAGTATATACTCCGTTTCATACTTAGCGTGCAACGCCGTCAAAGCTACTGGCGCGAGCGTGGGGCTTGATCTCGTTGATCATTTGCACGCGTTCTCGCGCAAACAAAACCATAGGTGAAGCCACGCGCTCGCGCCAGTAGCTTTGACAGCGTTGCACGCTAAGTGTGAAACAGAGTATAGGTTGCTAAGACCGGCAGGCTTGATGATATCACATGCACGTTGCAAATGAACTGTGGAAGCTCGCTATCAGCTCGCGCCAAGTCTCGCGCTCAGCATTCGCGGCCTCATGTGGTTCATACTCTCGTCATGCTTAAGCCTGTTTGCAGCTTGGAGTGGGTGGGGCATTTACTAAAGAAACGTCATTCACAGGCCTTGTCTTCGAGGTGGTATCGCTTTAGGAGCGGTTCCTGCAAAGCGCGAGCTGCGGGTGTCCACGCCGCCACCAGGATCGCGTCGACATGCAGGATCATTCAATCGTGCCGCCACTATCCCTAAATGTAGCCCCGTGCGCGACCGAAAGCGTCGCTGTGGTCGGCCTTCCACGATTGGCCGAACGCTGACTATGACGTCGGAAAGGGGATTTGTCATCGACGGAAATAAGAGGAATGAAAGAACTTTAATTTTGACGGTGTTGGCAGTGTTCCTTTGAGAGCGCAATGATTTCAAGCTTCCACCATGCTAATAACAAACACCATCGAACTTGTTGTTTGCAAGGTAATGACGTCACAAGGAGGAACCACAGGAGGGCGCCACCAAAACATCTCGCCGCTAATAGTTCCCAGCCGAAGCCGCGGTCGATCCATCCAACAATGTGAGCGCTCCCGGTGCCACCTCGCGCGTCGCGCACCAGCCTGGTGAAGTTGGTTCGCGCGCTATCACGGAGCGCGACAGTTATGGAGTCGTAAATGCCGTACTCAAACCTTCAAGCCCGGCTTGCTGCCCCGGAGATGGGGCTCACTTGGCGCCTCTCGGCCTGGCTGGTAAGCGTCGAGCGCTACGAGTTGTAACTGGAAATTAAAGGCGGCAGGAGACCAGGTTTCTCTCGCTTCTACGCGTTTCCGGGCGATTTCGAGTCCTTTCCAAACGGCGTTCGGATAGACCGCGTCTGCTGCTGTCCAAACAGAAGAAACGCAGGATAAGGCTTGATGTGTCTCTTGCTTCGATAATCCGTCCTTCGGCCTTCTTAACGGCCCTTTGACTGCGGAGCGATTGTAGTGCGCTTAGGACTTGCCTGCATTTCTGAAGCTTTCAATCGCGATTTTCATCTCGTGTCTGCGAACCTACTTTCAGGGCTTCGTGTTTAGACCGCCATTCGCTCGAAAAGGCTGGCGAGCGAACCTGCCGCGACAGATTTCTGTGGCGGAAAAAATTCCTTTATTCTACGACGAGTCGGAATATTTTATGAGTGGATTCAACAATAACAGTCCGCTGGTTCCAGCTGGATCTTACGATCCAGCTGGAACATCGACTGGACATCCAGCTGGAACATCGATCTTACGAACGTATCTAAATATGGTGTTGCAGGATATCTTAATCTCTTGTCGTCCTTTGGACTAGAAAACCTCATAGGGAATTTCACGCCGAAAAAGTTTTTCGGAACTCGAATTACAAGCACGTCTATTGATCGCATAGTTGTTAGACTCGATGAACTCAACTTTGCCTTCGGGGTAATTAAACAAAAATTAGCGGAGCTCTATTTTGTATCTCTCCTTTTGTTTGGTGGAGCCCTAACCGAGGAGCGGGTTGATCATTGTGTCGTAATTTTTAAAACATAAAAAGACTGATAAAGTAATTAATGAATATGACCGAAGCATTTTGGTATCTTTGGGTCACAGCACTACCAATCAAAAAATAGTTGAACCATTCGGAAATATATATAACAGGTGTATAAAAAAAACGGTTGAAGCAAAAAGAAAAAAAAAAGAAAACGTGAACATTTGTGGGTTATTGCTAGGGTTCTGTGTTTTCGGAGTTTATTTGTCGTCGAATTCGGAGGGTGTTTTTCGAAGTTTATTTCTTGCCGAAGATTCGGAATTTATCAGAGTTTACATACGTTTGATTCCCGATTATCCGATATTCAAAGTTTAATTTCGCCGTGTTTCCTATTAAAAAATAAATAAATAAATAATAACCGGATGTAGACGTATGCCAGATAAAAAAATAAAACGCGCTTGTATTAATTAAAATTTCTTCACTTGAATTTGACGTTGGTGTAATTGCCATTGGCAATACTAATTTGTCCCACGACAAAAGTCGCCCACAAATGTTGCTTCGATAAACGTCGATGCCTTAAAATCAATAAACTCCCGAAGTCGCTATAGACCTTTCCAATGTTTACAAAATCACAGTCCAGCGTGCGATCTTCACAGCCCAGCACGTGCGTGTTCGTCGCTTCGGAAAGCGAGCAAAGCACGCGCCATACGCACGAACGCTCAAAATGGCACCGGCCACAAGCTCGTTTTTGGAAAGGTCTATACTCCGCTTCAGTTTACGTCCGGACGCAGCGGACGCTACGAGCTATACTTCGTTTCCCCTTATGTTGTACCGCAGCGAAGGCTAGAAGCGCGAGCTCAAAGCGTTGGCAGCTGCTCTTAAGTCACGAGAGCTTGTGCCGCCGGGATGTGCCCCAGAGCAAGGAGCTCGCGCTTGTAGCCTTTCCTGCGGTACATCATAAGGTGAAACAGAGTATATCCTAGCCAATCCCGCTCCGTAGACGGATCCCGTGATACGCTTTTCGCCCGTCGCTGTGCCCCATCTGTGAGGCCACGTGACACGTACACGGTCTTGGATTGGCTGCGATGGCTCCTAGCATCCGCTGCGCTCGGACGTAAAGTGAAACAGAGTATAGGGAGCTCGTAGTTCATCGCATCCTATACCATCAATCTAGCCCGCGGCCGCGCGAGGTGGAGTGGTTATGGATGTAATAGAGAAGTTTCAACTGCCCCTCTTCCCAATTGTATACAGTATTATGGTCGATACTTTCACTGTTATTAAAACATACCGTTTCCTTTCTCTAAATCACAAATCGCATGGCCCAAACTGGAAACGAAAGAGTGACTTTTGTCGTCACCCGAATGTGCTACAATGACCTGCTGCCCTAAATCAACCTTGAAGAGACAAGCGGTAGACCCCTTTTCACAACGGTTCGAAATTTGAAAGATAATTATGCTGGCATTTTCTCATGGCCATTGACCCTGCGCTAATCAAATTGTTGAAAAAACGATTTTTTTTTTCATTTTTATTTTCCGGGGTGGCCTTGGCACATAAAAATTCGGAGTTCATCTGATAAGGCCCAATTGATCCAAAAGTTTCCCGGCGGGTGTTTTTCGGAGTTTTTCGGACTTATCCGAAAACACGGAACCTTAGTTACCGCTGAAATAATGAAGTTGTATAAGGAAAAGGTACACTCTGGAATAAATGTAAAACCAATCTCGAGAATAGCGCACAGAAAAAAAAAAGTTCAGAAGCATACGTATTAAAATTACCGCAAAAGGCAGACGCGAAAAAGAAAGAAAAAACAGCACTACGTTGCTCGTTTAGAGCGCCACAGTAGAAATTCCAGAAAAACATGGGATAGATATATGAACTATAGTTGGGAAGAAAGGGAAAGAAAATATTTACCAATCAATCAAAAAAGCTTTCGGAGACCGGGATGTACAATCTTTATGTGAGAGGTTCAATGAATTATTTGATCGAAGTGTCGAAGATCTCCCAGTGACGGGGTTCAGTTACAGCATGTATTTCCACCAGTCCTGGGGGGCTTGCGCCAAATCGGCTTATTTGCCGCAGATGGCGGTGAGGATCTAAGTCTGATTATAAAAAAAATATGTCCTCGGCCAAGAACCCTGGGAATGACGGTATTCGCTTGAAAGACATCTTGGCTAACTTTAACGAGCTGCTGAAATAATTTAACTCATCTCCTTCAAAGGATAGAATCCCCTACGGCCTAAAAGGAGGCCTGTCCTTAAAAAAGAAAGTGAAAATGACACGTTGAATTGCAGGCCCATTTCAATTTTATCCGTTGTATCTCTCATTATAAAAAGTTTGTCTTCAAAATAATGATGTCTTTCTGTGAGCAGTATTCGTTACTGCGTAGTTCTCAGTACGGTTTTTGCCAAAACACATTCATACAATCATTACTCCAAGACCTGTCCGATCACATCGACGAAATTATTAACCGTAACAATTTTATGCTAACTCTTTTTCTAGACCTCAAAAATGCATTTGATACAGTTGATCACGTGTTACTTGTACATAAATCAGAGCCCTTGGATTTCAGAGGCCCATTCAATGACTTCCTTACTTTTAGGGAGTCAACCTTTCAGGAACCTGTTGACCTTTCAGGGAGTCAACAGCTAGTAAAGATTGGTGACGCTAAGAGTAAGTTAGTGACACTTAAGTACGGTGTTTCCCAGGGATCTATTTTAGGACCTCTCCTTTTCAAAATCTACGTTATGAAATTGGGAAGCTTCACTTTTCCTCGCGGGTATTTCGCTACGCCGACGACACCGCTTTGGTTTTATCTGAAAATGACGAATTCGAAGCTGCATCATCTCTCCAAAATGACATATTTCACCTAATGGCGTGGTTCACAAGCAACCACATTTTTGTAAGGGTCGATGAAACAAAACTAATGTGCTTTCACAACCAGCACAAAATGATAAAATTTTCGGCCCACTTAGTTCTTCACTTATCCACTTCTAAAATGTAAAGGTGCACACCACTAGAATGCGTGTCATCTACAAGGTGTCTGGGCGTGCTTTTCGACGAACATCTGTCGTGGAAAGCGCATGGGGACCACCTGGCGAGACGCCTACGAGCGGTTTCTGCTGATATAGACTTCCTTCGTCTTTTCACCGATGCGCCTACTAGATATAAGAAATATCAGGCACTGGGGGAGTGCCTGATATTTCTACGATACGGATACTACGATACAGAATAACGGTTTACGACTCCTACTCGTATTGTAAAAAGAAATATAAATTATTTTGCGAAACATAGCAAGAAACATTGCGTATGAAACTATATGCGCTTTAAGTCGAAAGTGACTTAAAGATGCGTTCGCTATGGATCTTACCAGTAGATAAATTATATATGTATAACATAGTAGTACACAATTACTACAAATACACTTTTAAGCAGCCACTAAAAAAGCGAAGGGTCCGGAGGAAAATAGAACGTTTCGTTCTGCCAAGGGCTTTCACAAACTACGGTAAAAGGGTACGGCTTTTTTATGTTTGACATTATTACAACATGTTGCCAGATTGAATTTTGGATTTGCAGTCACTTAGCAGTATTAAGAGAGAGCTGAGAGAGTGGTGCAATAACTTTGCTGCTTAACCAAATTTGCAACCTCTAGTCGTTTTGTTTTTTTTCTCTTGAAAGTTGGGGCGTTGTTTTGTGCATTTCCATCTTGTGATTTTCAAAGTTTTAAATTTACAGAGTTTGTAACTTGTTGGGGTTTGTAACATGTAACATAAATTATTTTCTTTTTTAGGCCGAAAGCATCCGGGTACATTGTTTTGTGTAAGAGTAATGCATCCTACCCACTGCAACAGTGTTCCGGCCACAAGAAACACGTGCTTTTGCGGGCCTGGATAATTCATGCACGCAATCATTAAGCAATAAACTTACGTATGCATGTACCGTCGATTTCGCCGGAGTCGGCAACAGTCAGTGATAACTTAAGAAACGAGCATCTGGATATCGCAGTTAGTGAGAGTAGCCGATAAGAAGACGGAGGAACGGAGCAGATAAGCCACGCCATGCTCTTTTTCTAAAAGCCACTCGTGTCATGCGCCGCTGGACGGACCCTCTGTGCAATGTTCAGAAACGGCCGGAAGCTGCGTCATCCACCTGCCGCAATAACTTGCCGTTCAACGTTTAAGCCGCCGCCACACTGGTCATCAGCGGCGTAGGCAGAGGGGGGGTTAGAGGGTCTAACCCCTCCCCCCGCCCTCCACCATTGGGCCCGCTCGCTACCCTGCTCACGCAGTGGGTATTGCACGGGGCGCGGAGCAAAGGAGGAGCGCGGACTATCTCCAACTTATATGCTTTCGGGAGGAATGTTTGCGGGGTAGAAAATGCTCAAATAAATAGAATAGGCAATATTTTTTTCATTCAATGGCAATTTCAGAGGCAAGGTATAACAAACTATCCACACTGAAGTACATAGTTAAATCAAACTGAAGTAAAACAATGTCAGTGATGCGAGGAATATTAAATGGATCGTAAAAAGAATCGCACTGTAAGCAACGGGTGGCGCTGCGCTCACGAACACCTTGTGTACTAATCAGAATTACGTACTTTCGACTAGAAATTACCGCGAATAAAAAAGTAACTGTGACTAGTTATTTCAGAAAGCAATTTACAGGCTCTCTCGATCATTTTATTTATGCCAAGCGCCTACATATTAAGATGCAGCCCCCTGCGTTCACGGCAAAGAATATCCAGGATGTCCACCGCTTGAACTTCAATGTCGCGCGCGGTGAACATTGAAAAGCACTAGACCGAGCAATCGCTCATTCGAAGTGGACGCTCTCAAGGTATGTTTTCAACCGTCGTAGTAGTGAGAACGAGCGCTCAGCTTCCGCCGTTGTTTCGGGCAGAGTCGCTAGGATCTTGAGGAGACGATGGACGCTCTAAAATAGAGCCTCCGGACAGAGGGCGATCGCCTGTAGCGCAGACGTGACGGGAGTTTCAGGTTTCTCCCGCTTTCATTGGACGCCAAAAATTTCCCTATTTTTGGCCAAGTTTCCCTCACTTGGTGAAATTTCTCTCCATCGAGACGCCCGTCTCGATGGTCGCTCACGGATGAGATGAAGTCCGTCTTGCTTGCTGCTTTGCATGTCGAAGTGGCACCCGATGCAATTCGTTATTAGGCCAATCGTTTCGTTGCACGGAACTTCAGAAACTCGGAAGAGCCTTCATATTCTCACTACGCATAGGCGCGAGGGTATTCAAGTTCGTTTCCACGTTCGGCGTGTGGTTTGCGTGTTTGCGTGTGGTGTGTGATGTCATTTCTCCGAGTGACGGAACGACGAGTTCGGACTGACGACTTTTAATCGCCCCGAGGATATGTCGCGGAGCCCACTGCAAGATAAAGCGGCCTAGCAAAAATAAGACTCCCTTTCCTTCGGCATCTTCTTCTGTAGCACGAATTTGTTAAACCTTTCATAGATAATAGATTTGGTTTTAGATTGTTCAGAATTGCTCTCGTCCTATATATGGGTCCCCAGTGTTTGTGCGAGGACGGTTGCTTTAATTTTTCAGCGTCGAGATTTTTTATTTTTTTTTTGCTTCTTAATTTTTTGGTGACAGTATAGCCTGCTGGTAAGAGCCAGGCGGCGCCAGTAGAGTGAGAGCTCAAGGTCATACGTACCCTGCCTCAGTGTAACTTGGCAAAGGAACGATAAGCCCCACATAGCGTGCCGACGGCTTCGATATCCGCTACGTATACGAGTGCAGCGCACACAGATTGGAGCATGACGCAGCGAAAAGCCTGATAATTCTTCGCAGTAAACCTCCGGTGAAACGTAGTCACTTTCTGATCGGCCCGCCAGGCCGCAGCTTCCGCCGTACTTGCATGTCATGCGATCACGGCTTCCTGGCATACCCAGTACTTCTTGCTTGGGACACTAGGCTATAGTGGCGCCACCAGAGTAATAGCTCACGTTCGAAACAATGCAGCTGCCACTCCCAGGCATACCCAATGTTTCTTGCTTCAGTAGCTAGATAGACCCCAACCGAACAGCATTGCAGGTTGCCTATAGACCAGTGTCCGAAATCCTAGCCCCCAGCGATAAAAATGTGAAATAATAATCTCAAGCGCAGGCTCTTGTGAAGAGAGGGGCCGCTCATAAAACAACGTTTTTGCTCTTTAAAGCACCCTTGGCATTCATATTGTTCTTGGAGCTTCGTGACTATGCCTTTCCGATCCTGCACTACGGTATGTGCAAACGTTTCTAAAAAAAAAAGAAAACGGAGTCTTGCGAAAAGCGCATTCCCCCCCCCCCCCCCTCTCTCTACCGTGTCATTGCGTCAGCATAAACAAACATGGCGGCGCCTGTGGAACAGAGCAGACGCTGGTGTATAGCTATCCGTTTTGTCTGCCCTTCACGCGTCGGTAATGCAGTGCTACCCCAAAAAGCGGGGGGAGTTGTGTGCCGTGAGGAAGTTTTTAAAGTTGGTGGGCCGGAACTACAACGACAGTAGAACAGTCAGCCACCACGCCCGTATTCCTGTAAATGAAGCCTGCTCGGTTTTCAAAAAGGACAATGCAGCTTTACCCGTTTTATCTTAACTGCGCCTCGCTAATCTTTGCGTGAGCGTCCGTACCGCCGAGCTCACCCTGCTTCGTCATTGTAGGGGGGGGGGGGGGGGGGGATTCAAGCTACTGCACCCCTCCCGAAACAAAATCCTGGCTACGCCACTGCTGGTCATGCATCGTGCAAAGGACGCGGTGCTCGCTGCAAAGGCCGTAAGGACCAGCACATTTAGCACGCTTCGCCAAATTTGAATTCGAAATGTACGTACCTGAAACTGGGCACGCGAACGTCGTATCGGAAGATCTTTTATGTCAATTTTTTTTTTCTACTGCTCAACTTGGAGGTAACAAAATATTCAATATACAACAAAAAAAAAAAAAAAGAAAGAAAGACGGTGGACGGGCATTTTTTATGTCATATATAGTATATACCAGCCTGTTCGTCGACCGAGTGGGTTAACGCGTCTCAGCTCGGAGCGTGGACCGAAAGCTTGAGCTGTAGAACCTCCTGGATCCGATTGCCGCCCCCTATCCGTTTCGATCTGGATGAGCATCATACCGGCGTGCAGTTGTGTATCACTACTGCGAGGTGCATGTTAAAGACCCCAGACTAGCGGTTGTACTACACTGGATAAATTTCTCATCTGCAACTGGGAGACAAGTCGCCCGTTGAGGTGTACCAACCTCGAGGCTGTCGAAACATACAAGCAACGCAATTTTTTCCTCACTGGTTTGCAAGCTCGCTTCCGGGCGGCATTGCTGAACGCAAAAACGCTGAGAGCGCTAAAGTACAGGCGGGCGATCAGCAGAATATTTGCGACAAGTAATAATTTTACCGAAACGTGCGAACGATGACCACCTGAGAGCACGCTCGCAAACCTGCTTTGCCGACGACGAATGTCCGGTATAGGACAAGGGAAATGCACGGCCGCCGCTTTTGCACTTCTTTTTCTATTTCACGACCTGAGTTGAGCTCTACAAAAATAGACATAAAACTTGTTGCGAAACGAGGTTCGCGTGCCCAGATTGGTGGATGTACTATTAAAATTTGAATTTTGCGAGGCATGCCAAATGTGCTGGTCTATGTAGAGAGAGATAGAGAGACAGATGGCGTTTAAGAAGGGGGTAGACGTGGTCATTATGCACCTCTGCGGTGTCGTGTCACCGTCATTGGAGGAGGAGGAGGAGTGGGTGGATAGGGTGGGGGTATGAGAGCTGTAGAAGTCCCGTCGTCACCTCCGCCATGTGCCCGTCCGGCACCAGAAGGTCCGTCGAGTTACTCGGAGCGCTGCCTTGCCTCGAGAGCAGCTGGAGAGCCCCCCGTATCTCAGGTAGGCGATGAGCGCCCTGACCGCCTTCCTTTTCACAAATGGGGGTTCCGCCGGCCGTACGTCGTGCTCCGATGGGATGCACTGCAGCAGAGGTCGGCATTTTAGGTCGCCCTCACTCACTCTCACTCTCGCAGCCACGTTTACCTAAGAACCTCACTCATCCTCCCAGTCACACTCACCCTCACTGAACCTCACGGTCCTCACTCACCCTCGCACTCAAGCATTTTCCTGGTTCAGAAACCCACTCCCCCCATCTCACCTGCGAAGGTGAGGGTGGGGGCCCTCATGAGTGAGGTTTGCCGAGGTATGCAGGGCAGTGCTAGGCGTGCGGACGCCACATGCAGCACAGCCCGCTCGCTTCTATGATGATCGCAGTGGAGGAGTGGAGGTGGGCCACGTCGGCCCCGCAAGTCTCACAGTCCGGGCCCACGTGCCGGTATTCCAACATCCTTCGCAGCTAACCCGCTAATGTAAAGCTGGAAAAAAAAAATCGGACTCGTTAATTTTTTTTGTTTGCTCCTTATTTATTTATATATTTTTACTCAAAACCAATGCCTGTTTTTTTTTTTTGTTTTTTTGTCTTAAGGCTTAACATAATCCCGACTGTCACTTTGGCTCTCTTCGTTGCCTGCCTGACATAAACGAGATCCAATTTCGTGCGCCGACGGAAGAAAGACACGGTCCTTCTTTTTTTATCGTTGTTTTTTTTATTATTTCTCAACATTTCGGTTGAAGTGGGATGAAATATTTCTGATTCGAGACAGCGGGCAGATACAGCGTCGGAAAAAGTACTGTCTGAGAATATTTTAAATTACGAGAGGTGGCAACCATGGGGCCGTCTCATATTGTCACGAATGAAACTTGCCCTTCGAGCGCAGATTCGGTGGGAGGCTGTTTCGCCGAATGCTAAATTCACGTAGATGGTTTTCTACAAAAATTCGCGGGAAAAATGAAATGGTAATTTGCCGCCAATAATGAAACCAGAATTCAGTCGTAAAATCTGCCGGGCGTTAAATGAAAGTGTCTCTGGGTGCGGGACACGCTCCGTTAAATGCGCTTCCTTAATGGGAAGAAACAAGCGCGTTAATAAAGGCAGTATTAATTAATAAACGCATCTGAAAAAAACATGACCCCGGACATCGGAAACAACCTGTATTTACATTTTGTTTGTTTTTCGTCGAGGTTCGGGCTTAAAATATTTTTCGGCGGGTTAGCAGTTTGGTAACGAGCCTTCGAGGCGTGTGCGACTGCTAACGAATTAATAGAACTACAACTTCATTTAGAAGTTCCTAAGCACATGCCGCATCCGGATGCCCTCGAAACGCGGATCACCGGATTTCTTTTCAACCGTTCATCCAAACAGAACTGCAACCAGTATCGTGCCACGAGGGTAACCTAGTTTCAACGGCAAAACGGGTGGAGGCGCGATATTTTCTAAGCTCTACCAAGTCGATGAAATGACGACGTTGAATTATTGTTTCGATTGCTTTCTGAGAGTGGAGAAGGGTGCCGCAACGTCTCTACAGTCGTCTATTGGCCTGCCTGGTCAAAGAACATTCCCGGCACCCCAAGTGAGTGGCCACTCAAGAAGGGCAGTGCGTGGCGGGTCTGAGAACATCCAATCAAGAAGCGAGAAACGTCAACATAATAATCCTCACCCAGCGATTCTTAAGCTCATTATAAGAAGCTCGACCTGGTTGAGGTGGTAGCCCCAAAGCAAAATGTCAACGAACCAATCTCTATCACGGCAGAGAAGGATGCGCCTTATTTTAGCGCGGAGACTGCCTACGGTTGAGACACGCGTACTCTCCTTGTTTTCTGTGCGTACTGTGTTTTGTTTTTTAGGAGCCTGCCTAATCCGCGGGCTTCAACGGGGCACCGCAGACTGCACGCGGCGGACGGAAAAATAATAAACGGTCCGCTAAGATCAGCGCATTCCGCCAACGGCGACGCAGAGCGCACGACGCGAGGCGCGCCACTGGCGCCAGTGTTCCGTCATCCGTCGGCCATTTCGATGCACTCCAAAGCCGACCGTGGAGCGGAGCCTAAGCACCGGCTGGACCATTCAGCTGACGGCAATGCGTCACCTGACTGCGCTGTCGGAGTACACATGCACGCGTTGGGAGCCCGGTCACCTGATGCGGGGAGGAGAGTTGCTTGGTCGAGCTGGCTCGTGTACAAGCGTCCCTCCACTGCGGGAAGTTTGGCTCTTGTCGCGATCTAGATGCGCGTCGCCGTGGAATGTGCAACGGGACGCTCGTTGTTCTGGCGCTATATCGGGAACCACGCGCTGCATCCTCCCTCCTGCGTACCTCTGGAGCCCTCCTTTTCCCCAGCCTCTTTCCAGTTTTACATTGGGACAGGGTAAAAATACAGCGTTGAGGCCGGAATGCCCGGACGTCCACGAGTGAAATATCCGCGTTGATGTTCGTTGTCGCGCGTTGGCCGCCTCCGTTCAACGGCGCGGACTCGTGACGGCAGCACTTCGAGTTTAGGGGCCTGCGCGGAGATGGTTTCAGACTTCTCCGGAGGTGCACCCAACCTAAGCGGCGAGGGCAGGAAGTTTCTCACCGATGTGAAGGTGCTCTGGGCTGACAACGTGCAGTTGCGCATGGGCCCTGTGCTTAGCCTTCGGTTCACGCGGTCCCTTCGAGAAAGTTTTCTAAGAGAACTAGACTCGAGCTCTTTTGCTTAAATACTCATATTTCGTTGAGCAACTAAAATGTCGCGACGAATGAGCTGTAATGAATGCGAGCGATTGAAAAGCTCACGAGAAAAAAATTGGGGATTGTGTTTATGTTTATACAGAGGGAAGTTAGTCTGCCTCATTGGACCTCTGGTGTCTGCAGCTGTAGATGAGCGATTTAGTCAGTGCTGCACAACCACTAGCCTGGGGTTTTTTAACTTGCACCACGCACTAGTGATACACGACCGCACGCCACTACGATGCTCATCCAGATCGAAACGGGCAGGGGTGGGGATTGAGCCCAGGATCCTCCCGAGAAAGAAATCTGTCGACAGTGCGACACCAGCATCACCGTTGGCTCGTGTCATACCACTGAAAATACACTCTAAGAAATGCCTCCGCGTCTAGTTACCCGCAGGACACTCGAAGAGCCAATCTCTGCGATCTACGAAATCAGCTCAGCGAATGATGAGGCGGAACATCCGTTTAGATCTCAAAATGAAGTCTGCGCTGTGGCATCACGCAATGCAAAGGGTCATGCTTGTATAGCGTAATGCCACAGCGCAGACTTCATTTTGAGATCTAAACGGATGTTCCGCCTCATCATTCGCTGAGCTGATTTCGTAGGTCGCAGAGATTGGCTCTTCGAGTGTTCTGCGGGTAACTAGACGCGGAGGCATTTCTTAGAGTGTATATTCGCCGGGAGGTTTCTCATTCAAAACGTTTTGCATTCTCGTTTTAATTAGATTTTTTTATTTGTTTCTATTTAGGGTTCATTAGTACCAGTCCGGCGAAAATTACTCTCGATACCTTCCTGCAAATACGCCTCGTCTGTTCTCTTGTGCGCCTTCGAGTGCACAAGAGACGTGGAGACACGACTCAAGAATTTACGAGAGTTTGAGTTTCCGTAGATTCAAAGGGGGCAGGTGACACCGAGCGTTTCAATCGCGAAAAATGTCGATAACGAATTCTTTTCATGCCATGGGAATAGCAACTAATCCAGCAATTCCCAACAAAGTTTTGTCACGTTTAGAGGCTTCCGCACAAAGCTTTCGAGTGAGTCCCCGAAGACACGCACCAGGAAACGCGGGAATCCTTATAGTCCGTTAAGTACAATCGTTAAGACCAACCGCTACGAACCAATGGGGACAATCGAACGGTTCTCAAAGGGCTTCGTCACATGCATTCATCTTCTTTGGACGTTAGCTCGAACCGGCGAAACAAATAATGTACAGTTAAGGCACTTGACCGTGCGCCTTTTTTGTGCGTGATTGGTTACCCAGTCATAGCAGACCCGCAAAGAAAAAAAAAAAAAAACGCGTAGCATGAGCGGCGGCCAGGCATAAAGTGAAACGGAGAATAGTGGAGACATAAGCAGAGACACTTGTTCACCACAAACTCTCTTAGCTCAGCCAAGGTACACTGTCCAAGTTCGCGCCACCCGAGCCCCGATTCGCGAAGGTACAATAACGCAAAGCCAGGGGAGGGGGTTCCTGCGAAGTTACGCATTGTGAAGTCAAATAAGAATTATACGTTTTTTTTTTCTTACCTTCTACGAGCGCCTTTAGAAGATCGAGGAGGTGTTAGCGCAACTCTTTGTTTTTCTAATAAATATTTAAATAAATGAAATAGGCAAAATCAACAGGCAGATTCAGCTTAAAGCACCACGTCCATTGGGCCTACAAAATCATCTCCGACTAAAACTTGGGGCATCGCTCCATCCTTACAAAAACAAAGCGCAAAAGAAAGAAAAATGTAATCGTCCACTTCCGCGTGCTCTGAGCAAGATACAGGAATTAAACGGCCGAACGCGCGGTCGCACGGGGGGAGACACGGACACGTTGTTTCTAGACCGTCGCCCCCGAGCCTCGACCAAGCGACCCGAAATAGACGTGGACGGCAGGCGACGCCGCTTTTCAAACTATACATCTTCCGGAGACGCACGTCTCGCGCTCCGTCATTCATAGGCTATATTCGTTCTTCTCTCCCTCACGGCCCGTTTTGCTTCATGAGCGAGAATTGTCTCTCGTAGATCTCGGAGATGCGCTCGGGTGCCCGATTTATAAATAAGGCGGAACCGGGTGGCGAGGGTTCCTCGACAGCACGCCTGCCAGACGCCCCGGGGACCCGCGAAAATACTCCCCTCTGCTTTGAGATGCTTCTTTATGATAGGCTGACTGAAATTATTATATAGTCATCTCTATAGACATAACCAACTTTTCGTTTTTGTTTTCTCTTATTCCCTTTACTTCGCTTCATTATTTCCGTAGCAGCTAGCCAGGTTATTGCCATCTTGGATTCTATCGTGTCCTTCTCCCCAGCATTGGCCTTTATGGAGGCCCATCAACAGCCGTTTAGTGGCTCGGTATCTCGGTAAGATGAAAGAAGGTCACTAATGGCTGCTCAAATCTGGCGCATGTGCAAAGCGTCTACTGTATCGTTAGCGCGAGATACTGTGTTCAGCCAGAGCCAGTGACGGCTATCGCCGGGCTTGGAAAATCCCGAGCTTCTTAAGGTCTGTTCACACGATGCATCTTTTAGGCGCGCAACCGTTTCGCGACACTCAAGTTTCGCGAAATGTGCTCGTTCACACGTACCGTTTCACGTGCAACAACGATGACGTTTAGACTCGCGAAAATAGTTTCGGTGTTGACCATATTGTGGCGCTCCGAATCAGATCGCTATTTATCTGGGGACCTGCTTTGCGCATTTTATGCAGTCAATTCACTTTAATTTTTTTTTTCTCACATACTGCACTACTTGGAGCGATCTCGCATGTGCGCAAAGCCGATGGAGGCGGCAACCTGTACGTGCAGGACATGTGCCGGCGCCGAGCCCGTACGCAGCCAATTCATTGCCAAAGCTCCTATCAATGCACATGGTATTCATAGAAACGCTACGTGCCCAATCTGGTTACTTCTCGGCGCCCATGTCTGCCCCGATTTCACTGTGCCAACTGTTTCAGAGAGCGCACATGGTTTCACGTTCGCTTGTAAACAAAGCAAACTTGGTTTCAGTTTACTCGATGGTCTCTTATCCAGCGGTATCGTCGCGACAACAACGCTATGAGCACTATAATCTCGCCAACTCCCGCTAATTGTCTTCGTCCATCGCTGGATTTTTTTCCGATATGCTACTCACTTTTCCTTCAGTGGTGCTTGACGTGCTTGCGGAAGCGCCGGCAGTATCCATCGTTCGTGGTTTCGGTTTTTTCGGATTTGGCTCGGCTACAACACCGGCAGTGAAGTGGTCCTGTCAAACAGCTCGCTCCCCCCTCAAAGGCCACGTGAGAGCGTTTCTGAGCGGCCATTGGCGGCACCCTCAGAGTGATTGACAGGACTCGGCAAAGTTTCAGCAAAAGCTCGCTCCAGAAGCGCGGTGTGCGCGCAACTTGTTTTAGATGCGCGTGTCCTTTTCGGACTCGTTCAGACTGGCGCAACCATTTCGCGAAACTACATTTCGCGACACTAGATGCGCGAGAAAAATGCATCGTGTGGCCTTTATTATCGCAGCCAATAAGATTGCCGCGTCAGCCACTAAGAACACCCAAGAGCCAATCAAGAAGCAAGAGGCGAAAAAATCCACTCCCTGCGTTTCTTCAGCTGCCACTGACTACTGGCGTCGTGGGCGATCGAAAGCGTCGCTGTGATTGGTCTTCCACGATTGGCCGAATGCTATGACCTCAACAAAGGATTTTTAATCGACGGAAATAAGAGCAATTTAAGAACTTGAATTTTAACGGTGTTAGCAGTGTTGGTTTTAGAACGCAATGATTTCAAGCTTCCACCATGCTCATTAGAAACACCATCGAAATTGTTGTTCGCAAGGTAATGACGTCACGAGAGGGAAAACATCTCGCCGCCAATACTATACATTGCTTGCACTGACGTCACATGAGCAACATTGTGGCGACCTCGCTGGTGAGTGCCTAGCTTCTGCAACGTACGTTTTTCTTTAACCTCAATTTTTTTTTTTTTTTTTTTTTTAGGAAAGAACGATTAAGAAATCCCACGAGCACGATGCGATGAGGACGTCACGTGCGAGTCATGGATACGGCGAGCGAGTGTTTCAAAAGTCGTCTGCGGCGCACTCGAAACGCGAGGAGCGGCGTACCGATCGAAGGGCAACTTAGAGGACCCGTCGGGGACGCTCGACGATGATGAAGCCAAGCGCGCGTAGTCATTGCTTCAGGTCAGGTAGAAACAAAAGCACATGGGGCGCATTTGGTGGGCAAACGAGCGTGGGAGGTTCACAGGGAGCGGAACCAACCTGCACGCCGAGTGTGGAGTGCAAGGTGGTCCGTTTCTTTTGCAGGAATTGTGGTGACGAAAGGACGCCGAGCTCCGATTGGCTCTGATTGACGGATAGACCTCAAAGCGAGCTGCCTACTTATATCCTTCAGTCCAAGCCAATCAGAGCCCGGCGTTCTGAGGACACCACAACCCCCGCAAAAGAAGCAGACGAACTTGCGCTCCACGTAGGTTTTCTTCGAGCCACTAAATAAGCTACGCTTCAGAGTAACGACGCTGCAGCCATTTTTGTGCTTAAGATCATGGTTTTCAGTTATCTGAAGCTCTATCGGAAATCGCTGGAGACATTTTTTCGTCCTCCAGAAATGTTAGAACAGTTCGCGACAGAGCAAAACTATCTCACTTAAGCTTCCTACCACCTTCCTACCAATTGTGACGATCGACAGTAGCGTCTGCTCTGCTCTAAGCACCAAGATGGCGGCGTTCACTAGCAGATCGGGGAACGGAGTGCCGACACTCTGAGCGTAGCTTATTTAGTGGCTCTAGCATTTCTCACCTGACAATTCATCAGGCTCGATAGTGGCGCAGTGTCCAAATTAGTTTTACGCCTCAATATACGTTAAAAGATATGTGGTCGACGGGGTTATCATTTGAATAGGAGTAGCTAATTCAAAGCTTAAAAAAGGGTCTTTACCATAAAAGTTCCCGTGCTGCTTTAAAACAGCTTCTTCAGGTCCCTGATGAACCTATACACGATTGCAAGCAAAACTGGCCGCCGCCATTTCTCAGCTCGTGCGGGAAAGCTCATGCGATTTCAAGCTTGCCAAAGCTATCTTCACGCGCACGTTACACGTGCTTGCACGCCTGGGGCACCAGTCGTGATGCCATGCTTGCAATTGTCTATACGCTTTTTTAGCGAAACGTCAGCTGCCCCTCTGCAGGCTTCCAGAAACCACATTTCCACGCTTTTTTGACCAGCTTCGAAAACCTTTGCATTCACTGACGCACGTTTCTAGAACGACCAATCAAGCTCTCGAACGTTACCCAGGCACAGGGGTGAGACAGGTGAAACAGATTTTGTAGCAATTTTTGGAGTAGGAAAATCTGGATTTTGGAGCAGCTCAGGAGCACGAAATCATCGTTTTGGAACAACCGTTTATGCATTTCGGAGCAACCTCGAAGCAGGAAAGTCCACAGTTTGGAGCAGAGTAGGGGTAGAAAATGTTAGAGGAGCTTATCAGCATTTGAAATGATAAAATATTTGATTTCGATCACATGAATCTGATTTTTTTTATCGCTATTTTTTCCCACCCTCGTTTCAATAAGTCATCAGCGCCGATGCGCACCGAGATAAAATATATTTAAGATATAAAACAGAAAAGGCACACGCGAGTCCAATGCGCATAGGCGAGGACAAGAAACACAGACTTGCTGCAAAGTTAGGTGGGCACCGGGTACCTCAAGCTTATACGAACTGGTGCCAAAGCGCAATTGTAGTGCAAAACTTTTTAGCGGTGATTCGAGAGCATGAACAGGGAAGCACGGTTTACTACAGCTAGACATCGACCGGACGCTTGTAGAAAGCATGCGCAGATAGAAAAAACTTCACACGAAAGTGAGTCACAAGGTAAATTGTGAATCGGTAGAAAAACTATAAGCAGCACATGCACGCCAAATACGGGTGTGTGACCGATTCATTCGATTGTTCACGCATCGGAAACACGTGTGTGATAACCGAAACTACTCACAGCGACGGCGCCGTCCATTTTGACGAGAAGATTACGGACACGGATGAACATTTACACAATGGAGGCGCTCAATGGCACTTTTAAGAAACTTTTTACTCTCATAACGAAAGAAATACTAAAGTTTGCTCATCTTTATAGCCTGTGCGTCGTACCTCCCGCGGCCAGAAAGCGAGACCGCGTGAGAGCGCACCGGTAGCATGCAGTCCCAAATGACAGCGTAAAGTAGTAGGAAAATGGGGAAAATACCACGTATCATAGGTATTAGCGTCGAGATATTTCGGTGGCGCCCTCTAATGGTTTCCATCCGTGACGTCACGACTGGGATTTGCCTCGCCGTGACGTCACCAGTTGTTACCCTGGCTACTTACCACCAGGCGTGATGTCGAGTTCGATGGTGTGTTTAAAAAGCACAGTGGAAGCTAGGAACCATCGCAACCGGAACTAACACCGTCAAAGTTGACAATCTGACAATGCTCATATGTCCATGGTCTGGCCAGTCGTGGAAAGCTGACCGCAGCGACGCTTTTGGTCGCGCACATCGCTAATAGGAAGTATTCACTGGCGGCCATAGCTGTGTGCGCGACTGCTGAGCGCGTGCTGATGGCGAGCTTCCACAGTTCTTTTGTAACGTGCATTCCGCATCCTCAAGATTGCCGGTCTTAGGAGCCTTATATGGGGGCTCGTTTCGAGCATGCGCTCTAGACAGCACCCACAAATATGGCGCCCAGTGAATACTCCTTATAGAAGGGTACTACAGCTGAAATCGAATCCGGCGGTTGCTTGCGCCACCCTGTACCCGTGCCGTGTACTTTACTACGACGAGATTGAATGTTGCCAACCAAGCTCTCGTTTCCCGCTAAATCTAGCGTCGCCTCAAACTTTTTTTTTTACTTTTTGAGTTACGTTTGGCGCAGTGTAGCGCCATTTCGATCGATTTCGCGTTTATGGCGCAACTAGGCGCAGAAGGTTGGGTTTGTATCAAAATGGCTCAATTGGCGCAGACGTCACACCCCTGCAGGCAGCATTCTGTTGCTACCTTTAAAAGATATAAAGGAAACCGAGCTTAGTGGTTTCTTTGGAAAATGACTAATTAGCGGACTAAAATGAAAGTCGTTCCACATCTTTACTGCAAGTATCGTGGGAGCACG
Source organism: Ixodes persulcatus (assembly GCA_013358835.2). Taxonomy (NCBI): domain Eukaryota; kingdom Metazoa; phylum Arthropoda; class Arachnida; order Ixodida; family Ixodidae; genus Ixodes; species Ixodes persulcatus. The sequence continues at coordinate 146,851 of JABSTQ010009313.1, read as the reverse complement.
TCCAGAGGCTGCTTTCAGTAGACGCCTGGTTTAGGAAAGGGGGGGGGGGGCAGTGCAAAAAAGAGCCAACACACCTCGCGCTCAGTGGTGAACGTCGATAAGGATATAGACGCTTTACAGCAGCTGTGCATGGGCGCCGCCATAACTGACCTTCAGTTTTTGTTCCCTCTTATTCCGTTCGCTTGACTTCATCATTTCCACAGCAGGACAGATTATTGCCATTTGAAGTGTTACTGTGTCCTTCCGCCCGGCATAGGCCGTTGTGGAGACTCGTCAACGCCCGCTTCAGTGGCTCGGCATCTCGGTAAGACAAGAGAAGGGCGGCTATGGCGGCTCAATCTGGCGCGTGTGTAAAGCGTCTATATGATATGATAAAGGTCTTTGAATATGGTAGAAAAAATAAACATGTTAGAAATCACTTGGAAGCCTCCGAGGGGCAACCGACATTTTATCAAGAAACCACTTGTTCTGACACATTTTAAATTTAACGAAGACGCGCTCCAGCTGCCTAACTTCTTGCAAAGTGCTGGACAATTTTTTTTTCTCAGATGCTGCAGCACTTAATTATTATCTGCAACCAGCGAAATCAAATTCTTCGATTTGTCAATATGTTCGGCAAGCAAATATTACGTTAAGTGGCTAGAATATTCTCAGGGATATCTGGATTACATTTTGTACCGCTACATTAAACCTTGGAGCCAGTTTAAAGCTGTCACAAGGAAAGGGCAAACATAGCGGCCGCTCTCGGGTTGGCTCATCGTTGTCCGGAAAGGGGAATGATGCTGTGTAATGGGCTGCTCGGCGATGTTGAGAATATTGGGAGTGTCGTTCTCAAGCAGTCGCACTGCCAAGGTCGGATCAAGGTTCCCATGCAGTGAGTTGGTTTATTCTTACGAATCGGTGACACAGCGCGCAATAAACAAGGAGACATACGGGCAATACAGAGGACGAGCGCTAAACTTCGATAAAACATTTCTTAAAACCACGTGCAATAAAGAGAACAATTGCACCACAATCGTGTCAGTACGTGCTCAAAAAAGGCAACCTATCTTGATTGCGTAAATAAACCGACGATTGGTTTACGCATTTATCCCCCCCCCCCCCCTCTTTTGTTATCCCGTATACTTCCAAAAAGTTCTCTTATCAGTTTGTCTTTGTCAGATGAAGGGAGAGGCCGCGCGCATGCGCAGAATCTCTTCTTCGGAAACCGCCCTCACTCTAAAAAAAGCCCGTGCGTCTGCTTTCCCGCACAACACTCAGAGAGCCAATCACCGCAACTTACGGAGGCAGCTCAGCGAATGACAATGCCGAAACATATGTTTAGACCAAAAAACGTAGTTTGAGTTGTGACATTAAGCAATTCAAGCGCGCCCCGGATAGGCGAAGGGTTCGCTCCCCACTCCTGGCCTAATTGTTCGCCAGCTTTCTTTCTCTTTCCCTTACCCTAACTTTAATGCAAGAAATTCAATAATCACTTTCTCTTCTCTTCGTTTTCAATATACTGTATATATCAATATATTGTAAATATAAAGGGTATCTGTCTGCCAAAAGGGGTCAAAATACTCGTTTTTGACTATCAACAAATTCGTGATTTCGCCTATATTCAAACTTTTTTTTATGGAAAATCAAAGGTGAAATTTAGAAAAAGGGCCTCTGTTGACAAAGCAGAATATGTTGTTTTTTTTTTTTTTTGCGGGTCTACAATTTTATTCAAATGTGCCAATCCCTAAGCGCTGTACCACTGTACTACCAAATGAAGTTTGCCAAAATTAACTGTTTTTGTCACTTTTCACGTGAGCATTCCGAAAAACGTTTAGGCCATATTACAATGAAATTTAGCGTAGCTCTTTCGACAATAGTTGCAAACACATGTAAAAAGTTTCAAATAAAATGACCGAGTAGGCGGCCAAAAAGTCGCGACTGAATGTGCTTCCGCGAGGTAAACTTTTTTAAAGTAAATATCTGTCAAAATAAAATAAAAAACGAAAAAAGGGCCTCTGTTGACAAGGAACGCACTCTTCTTCTATAAAATTCTAAAATTTGAAAGAAATTGCTCCAATTGTGCACCCTGTACCACTGTACTACGAAAGCATGTTTTGCCGAAAAGGCCAATGTTCGCGGGTGTCCACTGAATTAGCGTTTTGCACTTGGAAAACAAATCCTACATCAGAGGAAAGATAATGTTGTACAGTACAAGATTAGATATAACACATAATTTTAGCAAGCTTGAACACGCCACAATCGCATTTCGAAAACGTGCGGAAAGCGTCATATGTCATGGCCGCCGTGGGACCGCATCCTTAAGCGATGCAAAACGTCACGCTTGCATTGCTTAATGTCACAACTCAGACTGCGTTTTTTGGTCTAAACATATGTTTCGGAATTGTCATTCGCTGAGCTGCCTCCGTAAGATGCGGTGATTGGCTCTCCGAGTGTTGTGCGTGAAAGTAGACGCACAAACCATTTTTAGAGTGCTTGTTGAGCTCAGGTGTCCTCGGAGACAGGCGAGAGCATTAAACTTTGCCGCGCCCGCCGACTCGCGCGCGCAATAATATCTGACTGGGGCCGTCAGGACCGGGCTCATGGCGCCGCGACGTGGTGGTCGACACCGGGCTTTGCCTGCCGAATCCATTGGCGAAGCAGCCTGACGGATGGGTCCCCGAGGGAGGCACGGCGACGTTTCCGGCCCTTCTTTCGGGCTCGAGCGAGAGAATGTCGATGGTCGGAGGCTGTCGCTTCCCAGCCGCCTAGGGACCTGCCCGAGGCTGTCGCGGGAGACGGCCCTTCTCCTAATGTCGCTCGAGTGCGAGATGCTGCTGCCGCTGCCTCAAGGCACTCAAAGGAATCGTAGTCGATTCCTCGGCCTGACGAGCAGCCGTGTGCCATGGGCGTGACAGTTTAGAAAACTCATTCGCCTGTCTTGTACCTGGTCCTCCTCCATTTTGTTCGAGTGGCTGTCTAACTGCCGGCGAATGCCAGCGGAGAGCTCAAGAAGAGAACCGCTCCTCTGGAACAGGAAGAAAACGCGAATCAAAAATACGCGCCTTGTTTTCCTGCGCAAATCGGTGCCAGCAATCGAGCGAGGCTAATTCCACGTTCTGCTTTGGACGAGAATCGTCGAGAACCAGCCATTTTTGCGAGTACTTCTAACGAGTTACTCATTTTCATACTAGTTTTGTACTCCTCGCTACTTTAAAAAGAAAATGGGAAAAAATGGAATGGATTGAACATAATTAAGAAGAACACAACCCGAGGCAAGAGAATAAACACCAAGTTTTGAACACCGATCGAAATTCGTAATTATGTTCAATTTACACCAGCCTGTTTGACCTCTGATTCCTTTTTTTGTTTTGTTTTTTGTTTATAGAGTGAACGTTGATTCGTTTCCTTTTTAGTTTCTTTGAAAAAAAAAAAAGTAAATTAATTTGGTCTTTATTCTTTTATTAATTTTTTTGCAGTGATTACGCGAAAGCAATTTTTGTTTTAATGGTTTCTTCGATCGAAAAATTGTAATACACACGAGCATCAAACTCGGGGAAGGTATTCTTTTGCTATCGTTCCATTACTCAGATAAGATTAACAGCTTTTCCTACCGGCTAATGATACCTCAAAACTTCGTTAGAATTATGCGATAATCTACACTCTAAGAAATACCTGGCGTTTACTTACCGGCAAAAAATTCAAAGAGCCAATCTCTGCTATCTACGAAATCAGCTCAGCGAATGATGAGGCGGAACATCCGTTTGCAACTAAAAATTAAGTCTGCGCTGTGGCATTACGCGATGCAAAGTGTCATACTTGCATCGCGTAATGCTACAGCGCAGACTTCATTTTTAGGTCCAAAACGGATGTTCACCTCATCATTCGCTGAGCTGATTTCGTAGATCGCAGTGATTGGCTCTTCGAGTGTTTTGCGGGTAAGTAGACGCTCAGGTATCACTTAGAGTGTAGTATGATCGAGGCTATGTGAACACTTCGGTTGGGATTAGTTAAATATATACATATAGGGAGAATTCACTGGACGCCATATTTGTGGGTGCTGTTTAGAGCGCATGTTCCGAACGAGCTCACACCAATAGGCTGCTAAGACCGCCACTCTTGATGGTGCGGAATGCACGCTGTAAAAGAACTGTGTAAGCTCGCCATCAGCACGCGCTCCGCATTCGCGCACACAGCTATGGCCGCCAGTGAATACTTCATATTCTTGAAAATGTGAGCCACGCATTTTCAAGGCTTTCAAACACATCTCCAAGCACTGCCCCCGCAGCACGTGTACCACGTACTGCACGGGCAGCGCTTGTACGCGGTGGGATACCTTCCTTCACTCCAGAACAGCTTTTTACATCTTTTCAATCGAGAATACCTGCAAAGCACATGTGGGATTATGAAAAGGAACGCTGGAAACCTACATTTTGCGAAGTTTCATCGGAAGCGCACAGGGGAGATCAGCCAAGAGACTGATGTAAAAATACAAAAAGTTATCTCCTCCCCCCCCCTCCCCGGCGCTTTCCCATGAAAAGCTATATAGTACTACTCAAACCCTCTTGTTAACTTAACAGCATACATGTACGTAACGCGTTACAAGTAACGAGTTACTTGTACTTAGTTCCTATTTTCGGTAACGAGTAACGTATTTAGTTACTTTTTTAGAAAAGGAACGAGTAACGGTATTTAGTTACTTTTAAGGCCAAGTAACGAGTAACGGTATCTCGTTACTTTTGAGGAGTAACGTGTACAACACCGCTTAAACGGCCTTGTTTTTATTCTAACCTGAGTATGCGTCTATTGTGACAAAGGCAGATGGGCAACCCGAAAAACAACTAACCAGTATGACAGTACAGCAACGTATATCGCTGAACACGTCAGTCGAACGGTTCGACTGATGTGTCCAGCGATAAACGTTGCTGTACTGAACTCTACAGCTGGGAATGTCCTTCACCCAGCGAGCACAATCAGGTTCGTAGGTTGAACCTTCTAGAAACGGGTACGGACCGAATGTAAACCCGGAGGTTGCAAACACGGGAAGGCACATAACCCATTACCCGCTGTCCTCAATGAAGGCGCAGTTCTCGAAGATTCACCAGCTCTTCCTGAAGCACAACACTGCCGTTTCTTCGAGCGCGTCGGTAGAACGACTCTTCAGCGTCGCCGGAGATGTATTTTCAAGGAAGCGGGGAAACATAACTGATGAAAACTTCTACAGGCAGCTGCTGCTGAAGGGCAATGACTACTAAAAAGTAAACAATAAACCATGTAACAAAAACAGTTGTGTATTTGGTCGTCAAAGTAACGTGGAAAGTAACTCGTTACTTTTGAGGTAACTCACGCGTTCCTTTTGAGAATCGGTAACGAGTAACGTATTTAGTTACTTTTTGAGCGAGTAACGAGTAACGGTATTTAGTTACGTTTTTTGGGTAACGTGTACATGTCTGCTTAACAGCCGTGCAATGAATAGGATATACGCTAGCTATTCACGGACAGCTTAAGGGGTATTCACGCGGGGGAGAAATCCCTTCCTTAGCTCCTCTGGGTGCGCATCACGTGGTATCAACGTCACGCCTTCGCGCGGAGCCAAGCTGACGTGGACACCCCAGGGGGAAGGGGGAGCTCTTGTTCGGGCTGACAAACAGTCCCCGCCTTGGCAGGGGAGTTCTTCGCAATTGGCGGTATTGGGTTCGCGTGTCTGGCAACTTTCCAGCATTTGCTCTGCGAAACAGCGGCTGTGGCATCGGGATCGCCTAACTTGTTGCTCCGACCTCCGGTGTTGGGCATGTCGTCCGAGGCCCCCGAGGGAGCCTCCGATATCGATGAATAGCGTCCTCAAGCCGCTCTTTATACAACTGGTGTTGGATTCTACGTTCTTCGTGTCGCATCCACCCATTCAAGAAGTATCTTTCTTTTAGCAGGGAGCAGTTCATCGTCTTCTGCGTCTAAGAGCGCTGCTGACATAAACGCCTGTTGTCGTTTCATGGAAACCTCCATTTATTTCACTCTCGTCATCGCGCACCGAACCTTGTTGTCGGGAGTACGACCCCTAAAGGCGTCTGATAACACTGACATCCCTCTTGACTCTCCGCCTTCGCGTACATTTCTCCCCGAGGGAGCTCCCCCGTATTAAAGGAATACTTCGACGAAATTTAAAATATTCCCGTGGTGTTCAAATATAGGTTGAATATGATCCACAATATCCGTAAATGGCAATCGCGCGTTTGTATTTTGAGCCTGGTGGCTGTATTTTTCGTTATAAACGGCCCACTCTGGCAAGCGCTCGGAGAAGGCCCAGCGGAGGCCACGTGACATCCAACGGAATCGTGACGTAGGTCGTCTCGGGACGAGCAAAGCTACGGCGAGGCTGACGTCGAGAGGATGGCCTAGTCGTTCCAGCCACCGAAGCGGCTGCTTTTGTACGAATTTTGAGTGACGGGTTAATCTTTTATAATCTTGTAGGGGGACAATAGTGACTTCTGCGACACACAAAAGGCATTCTCGGGAAGAGGGGAGTTCCTCCTTCCCCTCTTCTCTCGTCGTGGCCGGAGGCGAGACACTCACCGTCACTAGCTGTCAAGGTTCCTAGACGGGCATTACAAGCGAGGCGTTAGCGACATCCACCAGGTGCTCTTTGCTAATCGTTTAATTCGTTTTAAAATTCCTTATCGAGACTTTTTTAACAAGATATTGGTATGTTCGATGTGATACTGCTCCTTTGAACACATATAGACCAAAAATGAGCGCCGAAATTTCGTTGTAGTATCCCTTTAATACCCCCTGAACGAATGATTCACTTATTGGCGTCGGTTGCCTTCACAGCGACCAAAAACGATAAGAACATCCAGAACACCGGGATAGTGCTAACTCATGATTGCTGCACGAAACTCCTTTTTGTATTGCTTTCCATGTTCCATAAGGCAAACGGGTAACGATTGTCCCGGTGACCGTGTCGTTGCTGTCGTTCCGGTCGCTCTGAGTGCAGCCAACGCAACTGCCTGAACCAGGCTTAAAAGCAAACAAGAAGCCAGAAAACAAAAAGAGCAACTTTCCTTAACAGTGTAGTTTCAATTCGCGACTCTAGTGACCGATAGGGGTCTCGACTATCGGACAAATATGGCGGTCTAAAACAAGTCATGCCGTGCCGTGTGCCAGCACAACGCACAATGCTCGGCGTTTAGCGGACAAGCATTGAACTCAAACTGGTTTGCCCAATTTCTATTCGCTACGTTTCAAGCCTGCGGTTTTGTGTTGGCGTGAGCGAGCTTCAAAAGGCTCGTCCTTCTTCGGGGAAGCGATGGATGTACTGTCGTTCTATCGTGCCGATGAACGTCGAGAAACGCAGAGTGTCTGGTTCACGCGGTTGCGTAGCTTGCCTTCCGAGCGACCCACGGGCAACACGCTGATACGACAGGGACCAAAAGCACCGGGACAACTGTTCCATTGAAACAGCCACGGAAGCCACGAACGACGAGCACAAATCGTAAAAGGACCGATTTCGTCCAGTGTTTTCCCGCTCAGTGCCATCCGTTTTACAGGAGTCGCGAATGAAACGAGGACTACTGACATTGCACTGACGGATGGCTTTCTCTTCGAATTAATGTCCCCTTACAGTACAGGTAGCAGAGCGCGTTGAAAAACTACAGAATACACAGAATTTCTTTCCGTGTATTCTCTAATGTCCCCTTGGGCTGACTTCCTAAAGAGAGCTCGAGAAAGTTCTTGCTGACGCTCAGGGGAAAGTCGTCGACCACTCCGCGTTCACGTGGATTCTATACGAACCCGCCCCTGCGTCCTCGCCGCGGGGGAGGGAGGGTTCGCTGTCGTTTTCGATCGCTTCTGTCATGCCCAGCTCGACATGTTCCCCGTTCGTGACAGCCATCGGCTGAACCGAACTCGGCCTAAGCAAGCAACGTCATCCCTGACACCGTTAAGATAAACGCCGCGGGGAGAGAAGCACTGCTTTGACAAGAGGGACCCACATAACGACGAGGTTCTTCTTGTAGGGTGGAGTTGTTTTTGTAGTGCATCAGCAGTCCCTTTTTCTCGCTCTACTATCTTCCTGAAACTTAAATACTTTCCCGGGAATATTGGTATAAAGCCGCGGTCACACTGGCAATACATCGTACAAAAGACAGTCTGAAGACACTGTCTGGGGCATTCCTTGCATGGCGGACTCCCTGATCCAGAGAAAACCGACTGCACACATGCATGTCCCAAGCATGTGCCGTATACGTATAACACAAACATGCTTCGAATATGCTACGGGTTTATCTGCATATATTTGTTCTCATCGCGTCTACAACGAACACCAGCAGGGTGGCTACGGCTTAAGGAAATGACGATGAACGTGGGCGAGTGCGAGCACCTTCGAATGCTAGATAACCTTGGTCATCAGCGGGGCTAGCGATGCTACGACTGCATGGCTCGATACGTACCTTGACAATGATGCGGACACAGACTTTTTTGCCCGTATATTTGATAATGCTACATATAACGTGCGAGATTACATGCGCGGTGAGTCTAAAGGGCTCGACAATTGCTCTCCCTAAAAGCTACTGAATGTTTGACACGTGCGTTGAAAGGCTTTTTCCGATGTGAACGGATCCACGCGGCATGACCCCGCGCGAGCTCCCACGAAGAAAATAAACGTGTTCGTACCCTATGACGCGCTCCTTGCCTAAAATCTACCAGTGTTTTAGCGAACAACATTTCTATATGATTGCGCGTCTGTGTTTATACAGCGATTGTGATGCCGCGTAGCAGTTCGGAACAAACCTACTCCGTATTTATCTCGCATAAATGACATCTCCGACAATCCTATCTGTGTGCATCTGTGCAAGCTCTAAAATACATATACGCGCTTCCGAAATGCTCCAGGTTATGAACTTAGGCCCGCATTGCATTCATCGTAATCTACGAGACAAGCTTAGCGTGGGACGCTGCACGAAACCCGTTTGACCCGAAACAAACGATCGATGTCCGAATACACCGAAGCATGTGAAACACCATACTGAGTCTCGCGGAACACATTTATTTATTTATTTTATTTTACCCGCAGCGTGCGGTAATATGCTCGAAAGTGATTAATGTAAAAAAATGCCCGTAAATACGCGCGCAATTCTACGCATAAATATTATAGGAGGCAATTTTTCCGTGGGAATTTCTTCCCTCGACATTCGCTGGATTCCTTCTTCTGATCGCAATAAATATTTATTTTCACGAGCCTCATGCATAACCAGCCTGGGGCAAGTTCCTCTTTAAAAGTACTTGGTTACAGTTACAGTTAGTTTTCCAGTAATGTTAGTAAGTTAAAGTTACAGTGAGTAAAAATTAAAAGTAACGCGTTACATTTACAGTATACGTTTGACAGAGTAACTTATTTACTTGCAGGATACACTCGTATTTGTGTATCCTGCGGACAATTACTAACATTTACACTTATTTGGGACTCTAAGAAAACTCTCAATTTACTTTGAATATGTTTTTTAACAGCGTCGTGCTATTATTTAGTCCATGTTGTACACAAGCAGCAATTGTTTTTCGAAGTTCTCGACACTGAGCTTCCCCCAATTTATTTTAAAATCATACCTCCTCTTGCTAAAGAGACGTTCAACAGGCGCGCTCTGCGGAAGTGCGGTATTTACTTGATAGAAAACGTTCTTAATGTTGGGAAAATCGTCGATAAAGCGTTTATGAACAAACAAGGCGAAGTACAATTGGGGAAGAAAATATACGAAGAAAAGGCAACGCGACGCAGCCTAGCGCTACACTGTTCAGAAATACGGGTCAAAACTAACCCCTAGGTGCTTGCAAAGATTGAATGAAGAGAACTTTCCGGCCGCATACTCTTGTTGCAGTGAACGGTGAAGTTATTTTTACTAAATTTAGTCAGCTCAAATTGCCTTTTATGACGCGACTGAGTAGCGCCTGCCGATTCTCACTCATGACAACATCTCCTTTGAGCAATCAACTCCCGTCGAACTAGTTTTCTTTTTACCTGTAACGTTATCTCTCTCTCTCTCTCTCTCTCTCGTCCATGTAGACGAACAGACCGGTCTATGAAGAGAATGTGTAGGAGATCAGGTAGCCAGACAATTCGGGACTGGATGATGCAAAAGACCGTTAGTATCAAACAAAGTCGAAGAAAGAAATGAACAAAGACAACAAAAAGTCACATCGAATATGGTCTGATTTCCCTTTTCTATGCAATGAAGAACAAAAACGTCGACCACGGGCCACGGGCGCAAAGTCCCAAGGAGAGACAATTCGGCCAATAGAAACGTCATGTGTGGCTTGCTGTTGCAAAGGCAGCGCCTGCGCTGAGGCTAGTTTCCAGAGTCCAGAATAACCCCACAGAAAATGTTTTGCAGCTTTGAATGTGAAAAGAAACTGCACACTCTTAAAAATAGGGGCTGTATAGGGGAACACCCCCTGTCTCACATGTGACACCCCAAAACTATATTTGGATGATCCGTCCACTGACGTCAAGCTGGCGATACACACTTTTACGAGCGGCTTGACAGCTGTTGCATATAACGTACTAAATAGCTACTGTGCCTAATAAAGACTAGAAGAAAAAAAAAACACTGCGGTTTTGCAGCAGGGCCAAAAAACCTTGATGGTCTTACTGTAGCCTTTAATGCGTACATTAGCTATGTTTATCATAAGTTGTATCGGTCGACTATCAAGCCGGTCCTGAAAGTTGGTATCGTCGGTTCGGCGTCTGTGGACTGAACGTCGAATTGTTGTTTTGGGGTGTTACATATGGGAAAAAGGGGTGTACCCCTATACACCACCTATTTCTTAGAGTGTAGTCTCGCCGCCGAAGAGAGAGGCGCTCGTCCCCTCGTCAGACGCCCAAAGGTTCACTGTTAAGCGCGAGACACATGCGCGAAAAATCCATCCGATCCGACGTCCGATCCGGCAGTACGACTGCCTGATCCGAAATCTTTGGTCGCTTCAGACGTCGGATCGGCGATCCGGCGTGCGTCCAACGTGCCAGATAGTTTCGCACGGCGGACGGACTGTCGGAAGCGTCCAGCCAATGACAGCACAGCTAGCGCGAACGTCATGATGACGTACTCGGTCTGGCGGGACGAATAAAGGGGTGTCCAAACCGGACACTACAAAACGCACGACTCCGACAAATCGTGAAAATTGAAGCGTGAGGCGTCCGCTTCAATTTTCACAATTTGTCGGAGTCGTGCGTTTTGTAGTGTCCTGTTTGGACACCCCTTAAGAAAACGGGACGGGCGACGGAAAGCCGGACGCGTGGATCCCGCTGACCCATTCGAAAAAGATGGCCCCGGCAACGAATGCACGCGCTAGCGAGAACGAGCTCCAAACTTCGCTCGTGCGAGCTAAACCGTCAATCTGGGACCAGAGATCTATGAACGCGGACCTCCGCTGGAGTGCTTGGATCTCCTGGGCGGAGCCGAACGGATCGTCGTGTCGCATGCAAGGTCGGAAGCGTGTGTCTCAAACTGTCGCGTGCGGCAATTCGGAGCGGCGTTCGGACTGTCGGATCGGACGTCGGATCGGACGTCGGATCGGACGTCGGATCGGACAATTCTGCCGTCCATGTGTCTCGCGCTTTATGCGTCCCCGCTAGTCGGCTTTTCGGCTTTCTGACAAGGCGGGTGAGGTCGGAAAGGGTGAAGACCGAGAGAGAGTCGGAGCGCAACAGTTTGAAACGATACGAGTACGTTAACGCCAGCGATAAGAAAAAAAAAGAAGAAACAGAGAAGTAGAAAAATAGTTGACCATCTGCACCGAGGCTTTACTGCGAAAAAAAATAAATATTTAATGGTCGTTTCATTCTTTGCTTCCGCTGTCGGTCCTAGCCTCTTCATAGACTCAAGCCCACAGTAGCCTTAGAAAACTAGGGTAACATTTTCCGACGAGTAAAGCCCGACTCACACGGTGCGAGTTTACTCGCAATTTTGCAGTTGCGACGTCGCTCGTGCGGAAACAAAAACACTGAGGGAAGCTGCGGTGCCCGACGTCGCAGCTGCACATTCGCGAGCAAAATAACACCGAGTGAATCGTGCTTCATACATCTCTGTCGATACGTTTCAGTTACTTTTACAAAAAGTAATTAGGTTATCGTTCCAGTTATTGTACAGCAAAGCAAGGCGTTGCAGTTGTAACGCGTGACATTGCTGCATTGCAGTTGCAAGTGTAATGGGTGGAGACAGCTCGTCAGGCAATAGTGGCTTTCTCCTCTACAGCCCTGCCGGCCACGGCCTGCAAAATCAATAATGAATGAATGAATGAATGAAAGACTCCATTCAACTCTTCCTGGACGCGTTCACCAGCACGCACATGAACACAAAGTAAGGTGGCGGAGGAGCTGGTGGGGGTTAATTCTACTGAACAGTTTTCCCAGACGGAGAACAATGTTCAAAAAACGAGGTTCTGCCTTTGCGTCGTTGCTGGTTTCCCTTGGTGAAAGTCGTTCAAAATCAGTATACTGAATGTATACTAATATTGCCCTTAGGGTATGTACTGAAATGGTACTAGTTGCACACTTTTATCCAAGTACATATGTAGTATACCATAAGTGCAACTCGAGTGTACATCTATAGCCTAATATAAGTGTACATTTAGTACACTACATGCATGCTTTTAGTGTACTAAAGGTACACTACCAGCAAATATATATGGGATTTCCTAGATAACTTGCACCAAACTTTAAAAAAAAAAAACCGGGGCGTTCTGTGGGAGTGAAACCAACTGTACGCTGTTAGCAAGTCTCTTGCGAAAGCACACGAAATTTTTTTAGTGCGCCTAGTTATTTAATTAAGACTAACAAGCTAACTTTTGAAATCTTTGTTTTAAAGCCGAGGTGTGAATTGGCAAGTTGTAGAGCGCATTCAGAAACACCCAATCAAACTATTTTTAACAAGGTGCACTTTGCATGCTCCTCTTTCCCAGCCTTCAAAAAACGCCCGCGAAATACAAAATACCGCGTGACAACTCGCTTCCCCAATCACGGCGCGCGGGTGCGCCGCGAATGTGCGTTCTTTGAAGGCCGCAAAAAAGCGCGAAAGCGTATTATGTCGCAAACACTTTAATTTGGTGTTTCTCAATGCGCCCTGCAACTTTACAATTGACATTTGGCCCTTAAAAGAATATTTGAAAGGTTAGCTGATTAATCTTAGTCATTTAGATAACCAGGCGCTTTAAAAAAATCTGTGCACTTTCGCAAGACGCTTGTTAACGACGGATGATTTCACTCCTGCAGAGCGCTCCGGTGTTTTTTAAGTATGGTGCAAGTTGTCTGGGACGCCGTGTATGTAGGGCGTTCTGAATAGAAAGAACGGTCTAAAATTGGCCAAAACAATCGGCACCTGTATTTAAAAAGCTGACTTTTCAAAGGTGTTTTTTTTTTTTTTTAACGGCTGGATTCCAACTTGTGAAATTTCATGACATATAGCTCCATTCTCGCGAAATGTTAAGAAACACCGTTGACAACTTAATTGATGATAATGCAGAGGCGCCACTATCGGGAGATGCACTTTTAAAAGTGAGTCAGGAAATTTACGAGGAAAGACTTGGCAGCTCTATTTCCAAACATTTCTCGTCAAAATAACGTACAATCATGTTATGAAATTATGTGGGAAAAGTTAAAAAAAAAAGAGGCACCGCATTTTTAAGTTGCGAGCATAGACGTGAAAATGACAATTGAAAAATTTCCAAATCTTCCCTTGTGAAAATAATGTACTGCCGTTTTCCAACATTGACTAGGAGATTCGTCATTTTGACTTGCGGCTATGTACGTGAAAATTACGAGGAAATCTTTGGAAGCTCTATTGCCAAACATTCCTCGTAAAAATGACGTACCAGCGTCTTCTGAAACTGTGTGAGAAAAGCCATAAAGAAAAGGTGCATTGCATTTTTCAAATGAAAGTATGTATGTGTAGCATACAAACATAATGATCAGTGTTCTTCACGTAATTGATAAGTCAGAAACTGAAATCCTACTTATCACTTATTCAAGTTTCAGTGCCTGCCTCAATGTACACTCTCCTTTGTGATGCTGGTGTGCCATGACATCCTGCGTAAAAAGAGAAGAGAAAATTATCCTATGCCACCCTATGATATAACATCACATAACTCGCTCAAAAAACCACTATGTGAGGAAGACAAGATAGTAACAACTAGGAATGCCGCGAACCACCCTAGGTTAGAATTCGAAAGGTTTCGATATTTTCGAACCGAACTGACTGTTCGAATTCGAAAGGTTTCGATATTTTCGAACCGAACTGATGTTCGAAATCAAAAGGTTTCGATATTTTCGACCGTACGGCGGTTCGAACTCGAAAAATTCGCAGCTCTCAAAAATCGTGGAGTTTCGAATTCGAAACGTTCGAAGCTTTCGCGGTTTCTACAAGTTCGGGTTTGATTATTTAGAATATTTTTTTTACTTGAGGTTCGAGAAATTCGAAGATTTTGAACTGTCCTAACTTGAAATTCGAGAGATTCGAATGTTTCGAATTTTTTTGGATCTGAAAGTCGAAAAATTCGAACGTTTCGAATTCTTATAGCCATAAAGTTCGATAAAATCAAAGATTTCGAATTTCTTTCTACATAAAGGTCGAAGGTTTCGATTCTCTTTTAGGGATAAATTCGAAAAAAAAGCTTCGAAGGTTTCGAATTTCTTTCAAGTCCAAGTGCGCAAAGTTCGAAGTCCGGTTTTCATGTTCCGCCACAGTTTCAGTTTCAAATAACGTTTTTAAGCCTCACTGGTTTTCACGAAATCAGGTTTAGAAAGGTTCGGGTGTGATATTTAGACTGCACGAAGTTGGTCAGGCAATTAAATGAGACGTCGAGTGTCCCGGATGTGCTGGAATATTTGCCAGTGCAGAGTTACGTGGGAGTGGGACCATAGATAAGTAATTGTGACCGCCAGCCCGCGTGCATCGCGAAGTAGTGATCACACGAACGCACTGTTTAACGATACTCATCCAGTTCGAAACGGCCAGGGGCAGGCAGGTGTTTGAGGCTCAGAAAAACCTTGAAGCGATCTGGCAAACTGCCTCCCTACCCCCTTGCACGCTGGTAGTAATCCGATCGAACGCCGCCCGAGTGACGCTGGCATATAGTAATACCCCTGTCAGACGGCAGCTAAAATGGCATTTACGCCAAATGGCATTCAGGTTTTCAAATGACATTCAAGATGGGACGTGCCAGACGACAACTAAAATGACATTTAGGTGATGTTTACTACGATTGCAGTCTCAAAGTCGTCCCGTGCACATAGATCACGTTTGCGTCAATAAACAATTTTAACACGGCGAAACACTTTTTTTGTGTAGCCTGCTGGGACAACAAAATATAACGAAAAACCGGGATAGAAATTTGCGCTCACTAGTTTAAATGTGTTCGGTTTCTGACGAAAAAAAAAAAAAGAAAAACAGCGAAGCGTGAGGCGAAATCTATTAGCCAACGTAACGTCGTCATAAGCCAATCCGTAAGCCGAGCCTCCCGCGCTCTGCCACTACAGCTGACAGTTTGCTCGCTATCAGCTATCAGTTCTTTCGGTAATTTCGGTAGCGCTTCGCTCGATCTTCGTCTGCCGGGTTCACTTCTACGTCTGCGAGGCATCCTGGACGCCGTCTTATGCTTCCGCCGTTGCTATCACGGCGGTATGGGTTGATCTTGGTTCGAGCTTCTCCGGCTGTTGAGAAGGCCGTCCGTCATCTTCGTCGGAGACGCATTCCTTGAGCTTCGGTTTGAAAACAGGCTACCGTACCTACTAACGAACTACATCTTCAAGCAGCCGTTTGGGTGATGCCGGCGACGTGATCAGGTACCTTGCGATTGTGTGTCGGCGTTACATAGAGTGCTGGGTTGGCCAGTTGACTTGTGTGCACCTAACCAGCCCAGTGAAAAAGCGAGTCGGCGCTGCAAAGCCATACTCCACTGCGGAAGACAGAACCATCGCCAACTTGCTCGTCGTGGTGCACTCCACTACCAAGTGATCGCATCCCTCCGACGCGACTGGCCGAAGATCGTGAGCACCGCCGAGACCGCTGAACGGTTAAACACACACAGAATAACCGAACTGCCCCAGGATTCGCGCAGGTCATAGAGAGTCGCTGTACGACTGCCACCTGTGACATAAAGTTCCAGCGCCAGTGGCTATTAAAGCAAGATAAAAATAGTAAGTACCCTTTTTGCAAAAAAAAAAAAAAAAAAAAAAAATTGATGTCTGAACTAGCAAAAATAATATCACTACATGGTTTTTCTAGCTCTTAGAAAATTCAGGCAATCTTGCTTCAAACTCACAAATTAAAAAAAAAATTGTTTTTTTTTATTACTGAGTGTCACTCAAAACTAACTGGTATAGCTCCTGCCAGCATTCTAAAGTTATTCGTTAACTCGCTTTAATTTGAATAAAACAACTGGATTGATTATCTTCGCAATTGTAATAAAACCGGAATAGGTGTGCATGCTTGATGAGGTGAAAATGACTAAACAACTGTTTCTAAATATGAGACAAGAGTGCCGGCCTCTAGCACTTTAAATACTATGTTTAGAAACTATAGAACGTTCCCCATTCTGTGGAGTTTCAAAAAAATGTTCCAAGCTAGCTGCGTGGTGAAATTTGGACTGCTCTGCTTCCCCATCGAATCTCGAATTTTGAGAATTATACGTCTAAGGTTCAAGATATTTTATGCCTAGAGGACTAATGCATCTGTTGCGATGTTTCTATCCAACTACAGTGATTCTTCTGGCTCTCCTAGATCACAGCTACCAGTTCCAGTATCTCAACGTTGGGATGCTGAGGCAGTGTCGTGACCATGTTCAAGAGGTTCGCACTGGCTGGCATTAGGGAAGCAGTGACAATCCAGGCACATGTGGCCTCAGTCAATGGGACCGCCGTGTCCCCACGGATCCTGCGTAACCACGTGTTCCTGATAACATCCAACATGCTCAAACCTTACCCAACCCAGGACATCATTTTGCAGGGAACTGCACGTCGATCAGTCAATTCCGTACATGTGACGACCCTCCCAGATTCTCGGCATCACTCCCAACTTCTTGTAGTGTTTGACACATTTTAGCCTACTACTGGCTTAGAGAATTAGAGTGGACACAGGGGCTATGGTTTCATTTACTTCATGTGCGAGTGAAGCTGAAGCTATGAGCATAAGCATGTTGCCCTGAACGATGCTCCCACTACATGAGCGTGCATCCTTGGTAGCGGCATTGAAAGCCTGGATCTTGCACTTAAAGTGAAACGGAATCTAGCATCGTGAGTGTTGTATGTGTGCGTCTGACAACATCGGCGAGTCAGCAGAAGTCAAGCCAAGGCGAGCCAAGCTGGTTTTACTGAAACGTTTACCATTCCAGGGACTCGTCATAAACCATATGCCTCTTGTCTAACTCCTCTTTCCTGCACGGCCAAGTCAGCCGCCTGAATAAAGAACCTCAGACTCCGAGGCATGCAACCACACTTCTTAAAGCAACGACAGCTTCGTAGCAACTTGGCAACGACGAGAGCACATGGCGGAAAAGGATGAGCCAAACGTTGTCATCATAGGGTGGCTGGGACATCTTGAAGAGTTCGACCCCGACAGGGTTGAAGCGTGGCCCCTGCACCAGGAGCGACTAAACGTTTTCTTCACCGTGCACAACATCGTCGAGGGGTCCCCAAAATGCGCAGTCCTGTGTAGCGTTTGTGGACCGATAATCTACACCGTCATATGCTCGTCGTGTGTGCTGGTAGACTCCCTATGTGGACATTGTGTCGGAGCTCACCGCCCACTTCAAACCGTGCCTGTCAGCGATTGTTCAGTGCTTTGCATTTTATAAGCGCAGCCAGCATCAACCATCGCGAATTTCGTCACCGCCCTGTGCCGCTTCTTCGAACACTGCAACTTTGGTGAGACCTTGTCATACATGCTATGGGACTGTCTAGTTTGCGGTGTCCAGGACAAAGGGGTGCAGCGTCGTCCCCTTGGCAAACCAACGGTGGAGCTCAAAAAGGCGTTTGAGGCTGCAAATCCTTCGCCTCTGTAGGATTTGCAGCAACGACATTGATTTCCGTCAACAGTTTAAAGGGGCACTCAAGTGGATTCTGAGATCGTCTTCTTATTGGCATAACTCAATCTACTAGCTTTAAGCATCCTAAAAAGATTTTAAATTACATTCAGGGGCAGCCGATTTTCCTATTAAAAATCCAATCAAAGATTGTGGCACGACACCCTTTCTGCGCCGTGGCGCAGAACACCAGGGGGTGCCACCGGACGAGAAGGCAGCAGGGGAGGGCACGCGACAGCCAATCACGAGTGATGGCTTCTCGGCAGATTGATCTTTCGAAGGTGCACATATTCGAAAATTTAGTCTGCCGGGAAACCATCACTTGTAATTGGCTGTCACGTGCCCTCCCCTGCTGCCTTCCCGTTTGGTGGCACCCTCTGGTGTTCTGCGCCACGGCGCAGAAAGGAGGGCGTTCCACAATCTTCGATTGGATTTTTAATAGTGAAATTGGCCGCCCTTGTATGTAATTTCACTGAAAAAACAGTAAGTGTGCAGGCGAGCTGGTGGAAGTTAATCATGATGTAGAATACCCGAGACTGTGGTAAAAGCTGGGAAACTTGGTCGAAGAAAATAGACAGGGGAAAAGAACGTCTCAAACTCAGCTACTGTGTTTCTTTCCTCAAAGATATATATCCACAACCTAATCACCGGCCACCGACGTTCTTTTCCCCTGCCTTTTTCTTCGACCAAGTTTCCCAGCTTTTACCACAGTCTCGGGTATTCTACATCATGATGTAATTTCAGGTTTTTTTAGGATGCTTAGAGTGTATAGATTTAGTTATGACAATAAATAGGCGATATCAGAATCCACTTCAGTGCCCCTCTAAGACAATGACCACCTTCTTTATTGGAAGTAGCTACCCAATCGGCCTTCTGTGCAATGCGAGCAGTCGTGTCGCTAACATTTCGCGGCATGATGCCCTATTTCCCCAACCAAGATCTAAACCACTCCGAAACCCCCTCATCTTTACGTTCCATCCCTCCATACCCAGGTTTCGGCAGACTAATGATGGATGCCCCTTCCCACCTCGTTGACTCTAAAGTTATTTCTAAAGCACCTCTCCTAAATTATCATCATCAGCCCAATTTACGATCCCTTTTGTACGCAGCAACCACTCCACAAAACCTCAGACTTTGCTCCCCGGTGCCACGCCGTGCGGCACCCTGACATGTCTTGCGTGGAAACACACCGGACCTCCTTCCAACCTGCCAATGAGAATCCCTCCTTCCCTTCAAAAGCATCACAATCAAATATTACATAATGTTGCTCTCCACCTAGTGAAGGCACATCTGAGATATCATAATGACCACTGTGCCCAGTTACGCCCAAACCTCATTGTCGCTAAAAGACTCCTCAAGTCCCTTGACTTATCTTTCCATTCTCACTCACGCAAACTTGTCGACAAAATTCTTGAAGTCAACTCGTATCTCTATGTCGATGGTCTCGCCTCTAAATCAAGGAAACTAGACGCTCTCTTGCCCCGAAATGATCAGGCCGCCATTTAACGCAATGATGATGTCACCATACCAGACTATTTACCCCTCACTGCCCCTGAACACGTTATCTTATCGAAGGGCCTGTCCTTTGTCCCTGCACTTCAAAGCCGACCCGACCTTTTTCTTTACATGTAGAGAGCGAACAATTCTTCCGATGCCTACTCTTAAATGCCCACTTCACCCAGCATCCGTCTAACTTTAATCGCACCATGTTCAACACCATTAACCCAAAAACTAGAATCTGGAGCCCGCTTCCCGCCAAACACCCTGAAACTGACAATTCAATCAAAGCATGTCGTAGCATCCTTGCCAACTCGTCTAGCAACCTAATCTCTAAATACCGCAACGCCACCCCACAAGAAGTTACCGCTCTAAACTTCCTTCGAAACCGCACTGACCTCGTAATCAAGCCAGCCGATAAGGGTGGAGCCGTGGTGGTCTGGTGCAGTGATCTCTACTCTGAGGAGGCTCTCCGACAGCTCTCCGTTTCTGATTTTTACGAACCCCTTTCCTCTGACCCCACCGCCGCCTTCCAAGATAAAATTACAGCCACCGTAAGGCTCCTAATCAAAACCAACTCCCTTCACCCCGCTACAAATTGCCTAATTGTTCGTCATCCCCACGCTGCCTCAATCTATCTCCTTCCCAAAATTCACAAAGCTGGATCCCCTGGCTGACATATTCTGTCCGCCATATCCTGCCCCACTTACTTCATTTTCGCTTTTGTTGATTCGGTCCTTCAGCCTATTGTACAAAACCTGCCCAGTTACGTTAAAGACACAACAAGCATCCTCCAACGCCTGTTTAATCTGGCCCCGACTCCCGACACTATCGTCTTCACAACGGACATCACATCTCTCTACACTGTAATTCCTGACGCCGAAGGACTACAGGCTCTCTCACACTTTCTTGATCAGCGTCCCTCTCAAAATCCCCCGTCTTAAGCCATAATCCGCCTCGCCGAACTAGTTCTAACACTAAATGCCTTCCAATTCAATCCTTCTATCGCCGAAAATTTGGTGTAGCGATGGGCACTAAGATCGGTCCCTCGTTAGCCAAACGTTTTGTTGGCTACGTCGAGCACTGGTTCTTTAACTCCTTCCCACACACGCACCCTCAATTCTATGGTCATTAGTTTACGACATCTTCTGGTTTTGACCCCCCTCCCGTAGTCGACCGCTTCACCAATGCACTCTGTAACGCCCACCCCTCCCTCAAGTTTACCTCAGTGATATCGAAATGCTCTGTCAACTTCCTAGACTTAAAAATCACTAGTGACGGTCAGAGGTTCCACACCTCTGTGCACTATAAACCCACTGACAGCCATAGCTACCTTCTTCACTCCTCGAACCAACCTAGATCCCAAATCAACTCTATTCCCTTCTCACAATTCATTCGCCTCCGTAGGATTTGCAGCGACGACATAGATTTCCGTCAACAGCTTAAGACGATGACCGCCTTCTTTACTGAACATAGTTACCCACTCGGCCTTCTGCGCAATGCGAGCAGTCGCTTTTCTAACATTTCGCGGCACGACGCCCTCTTTCCCCTACCAAGATCTAAACCGGGCAAACCCCTCATCTTTACGTTCCATCCCTTCCTACCCAGGCCTGACAAACTAATCATGTACGCCACTTCTTACCTTGTAGACTCTAAAGTTATTTATAAAGCACCTGCCCTAACTACTGTCGGCAGCCCAACTTACGATCCCTTCTAGTGCATAGCAACCAGTCCAGTGGCGGATCCAAGGGGGGGGGGGGGGGGGGGGGCAACGGGGGCGACCGCCTCCCCCAAATGAGGTCGACCCCTCTCCTCCCCCCTTCTCGGAGGGCAATTTGACATGGGTGGACCACCCGGTGCATGAAAAAAAAAAATCAGAGAATAGTATCCTTACAAGGCTCCCCCCCCCAAAAAAAAAAAAAAAAAAAAAAAAAAAAAAAAACGGAGTTCTAGATCCGCCCCTGAACCAGTCCACAAAACCTCTGACCTTTCTCACAAATGTCTTACGTGCAAACACACCGGCCCTCCTACCTGCTTGCCAATGAGAATCACTGGCAATCACACCTGTAAATCTTCTAACATTATGTCCTGCACACTCTGTCCGACCTTATTATGTATCGGCGGAATTGACCACCTACTCTACAAACGCTTCCGAGATAGACTTGTCACACTAGAAATAGCGAGCCAACTTTAACACGACCTCTCCACACACGTCTCTAAACACTTCTCCTCCACGAATCATTCCGAACTCAACGTGCGAGTATGCATTGGGAAATCAGGCTTCCACACACCCACCTCACGCAAAAAGGAAGAAAACAGATTAATGTTTAACCTAAAGACGGAATTCCCTTCCGGTCTAAACAAGAACCTTTCTTTCGGCTATTAGACATTCCCCTTTCACCCACTCCGCTCTCTCTCCCTTTTTTTCTTAATATATATATATATATATGATTTGGGTGGTGACAAGAGGTGCCCTAAGCTTCCCCCCCCCCCCCTCGCCCGTATTCCTTCACTTGTTGAATTGCAGACCTTCTGCACCTTACTCGACAACTTTTCCTCCCTCTCTGACTCCATGACGTCACATCTGTCAAGTGTTACCTCCGCCTTTTGTATATACATTGTATATATATTTTGTTCTGTTGTCTCCCCTTTTAGTATACCTGAAGAAGACCGTTTGGTTGAAACGTCGTTCCACTCCTTTCTTTAGGCACTTCTCTTTCCCTTCATACCTCTACTAATATACTAACAGTGCCCGGCAGAACCCCACATCTTTATCTGGAATAACTCTTGAACGGCCTTGAAGGAGTGTAGGGTATTTCAGATGACATTCTCGTCGGCGGACAAACGGTAGCTCAGCACGATGATTGGCTGCAGAGGGTGCTGCAGCGCATCCAGGACAACGGCCTGCGTCTGAACGCTGACAAGTGCGCTTTCAGAGTGAAGGAAGTATCGTACCTGCGGTACCGTACCAACAAAGACTGACACCAGTCCTTCGGCCGAAAAGGTGGAGGCCATCAAGAAAGCTCTGGAACCGACGAACAAGACAGAACTAGTCATTCTTGGGAGCTCTGAAGCTCTATGGTCATTTTTTTTATAGGGGGCCGCCCATGTGTTGGAACCCTTTATCGCCTTCTGGATAAGGATAAGGTGTGGGCCTCGGCGAAGACTGAAACAGAGGCGTACAAGCATGCCAAGGGTCTGCTAGAATCCTCAGACGTTCTAGCACACTACGATGTGTCATGTCCCATAGTGCTGGCCTGCGATGCCTCTCCGTCCGGGCTGGGAGCTGTACTGAGCCAAGTGGGAGAAGATGGCATTAAAAGGCCTGCTTTGTCGGCCTGTTCTGGAACTCGTGGCATCATCACTGATATTGCCACTGGTATCTTGGGGTCAATACAGGTGGCGGCCCTGATGCTGGCTATTACACTGTCCTCGTCAGCCCCACACAATTCTTTTATTTCTGCTTTTCCAAAATGTACCTCACACAGGTTACTCTTCCTGCAGTGCTTTTGCACAGCACGTCTGAAAACAAGTGAGGAGAATGTCACACAAGTGGCCATGGCTGCAAGAAACTGCCACTTGGTATTTAGAGGCAGTGATCCCAGGAACTTGTAGATTTTTCTGTAATGTAGCCTACTTCTATGGTGGCCCCCAGCAGCAGATGTTTTCTGGAACATGTAGATATCTTAAGTAGCAACTGTGCAGCAACTGTATTCAATGTATATATGCAGTACTGTGTCAAACAATTTTTAGGATGTTTTGGAATAAAATTGTGCACGTATCATGTAAACACATGTAGCATATTTCGCTTTCAAACAGTATGGGATTATCCAACACCAAAGAAAGCTAGAAATAGAAACATTCATAGACTGACTTCATGCAGCATTTCTTTTTATTTTTTGGAGCATGTCGATGGGAAAGTAAAAGCCGCTAAAAGGTAACGGTGGCGAATACCTACACTCCCTTTATTAGAACAACAGACCATTTACAAGATTTGTACCACTTAAAGAAAAGTAACCTCTTTTTGTCGTCTTGCATTCTTCCCAGAATCTCTACCCGGCGGTAGTAGATTTGACAAGGCATGTCAGCCAACCTCGGGAGCTGTTGCCTCAGCAACAAACGCGAAATTTAAAGCGCTGCTAGGCGAAGACAGCTACTATGAACCACGACCAAGCCGATCGTGCAATGAACTCGTTCGAGGTACGCAGTACCGCGACGCAAAACAAACACTAGGCGTCCGTCCGCTCCGCTTATTCTTTTGCGTGCTCCTGTTGGTTACGCCCACCGTCAAAGTTATATCTTACCCAAACATGTTCCTTGAGGTTTCGGTGTTGTGATGGACTGCGACATGTGTCTTGAGGAAACCGAGGGCTTCTAAAAACGCCCGAATGCCGGTCCAGAACCCGCCGTTCCGCTTCTGCTACCGAAGACATTTGAGGTGCTCGTCTCACAAAGTTGTTCCGACGTCTCGCGGGTGGTATAATTTGCAGGTGGCCTTTTCTTGCCGGCAGGCGCTCCTTCCAACATCGTAAAAACGCGTAAATGCTGAGCGCAACTGGAACCAACGAACCAACAGCCGACCGAGGCGAGCACACGAAAGTTTCAGCGGTTCAGAGCCATTAGCGCTATTAGGCCTACTGGATAACTGGAGCCGTGAGTAGCGTGAGTAGGTTAAACAATTAGGAACGTAAAGTGTGTGCAAAATAGGCGTTAAACAAATTATTTTCGTAATTAAAACGATGTAAAAATTGTTTCCGCAATATATGCCTTCTTTTCTTAAAAAATCCCGTAACATGTGCCGAGCACTGCCAACGAGAGTACGCTTTACGAACTCAGTTTACCTGAAATGGCATTTGGGTTGAATGCCATTCGAGTTGCCGTGTGGCAGTGCCTAAATGACATTTACACTGAATGTCATTTGGCGTAAATGCCATTTTAGCTGCCGTCTGACAGGGGTATAAGCTTAGTTTGTACATGATGCAAAATCCTGAGATTGGGAATGAAATCTGAAAGAAAAAGTGTAAGAAGACAGAAAAAAGGAGACAGGACAACATCTTGTAAATCCTGAGATGGGGAACGATAAACAAACGTGTTCGTTGTGTTCGTCCGTTTTTTTTATCGTTCCCCATCTCCGGGTTTACAAGATGTCGATTATTTACCAGCTCGCCTGCACTCTATCACTGCTGACAGGACAACGCCTCAAACTCAGCTCTGGGAATGAAATTTGAAAGAAAACGTGCAAGACAGAAAAAAGGGGACAGGACAACGTCTCAAACTCAGCTCAGGACAACGTCTCGAACTCAACTCAGCTGAAAAGTCAGCTCAGGGCAACGTCTCAAAACTCAACTCAGCTGAGTTTGAGACGTTGTTCTGTCCCCTTTTAGAGCGCAGCTCTTAAGGCGCATTCACACTGAGCAAAAGACGCGCGTTGCGGTGGACGTCGACGCCGGCGTCGTAAAATACGAAGCAGTCACACAGGGCCACCCGACGGCGGCGTCTTCTCGTGGAATCTCGCGTTTGTCGAGAGAACACGGAATTTTTTTATTCGTCTGCTTCGCACGATTGTTGTAGCCTTGCCTTCGCGATTGCATATGCGGTGGGAGACAACCGTCTTCACTGAATGGACAACGGCGATGATTAATATACGTTTACACTCCCGTTATACGCAGCATTGGCGAAAGGCACGGAATCGAACGGGCAGCTTCAGAAGGTACTCTTTTGCCGCGTTTTTGTGCAAACAAAGCACGGTGCTACGCCGGCGCGTCCCAGAACCTTCGCGTCCGTACCTTTAACACTGCACGCAGCTTGTGCGAGTGTTTACGATGGAGAACTGTTGTATTCCGTAGTGGTGGGTGCACACAAAGACTACACAACAGATTGGGAGTGATCGCTCCCGCACAGTCGGAGGTAGGAACACACCGCGAACTTCGGTGGCAGCTTTCGCGCAAACGATGAAGAGTAGTTTCACGGCGTCGTACACCCACATAAAACTGCTCATAGTCAGATGTTCCAATCGGCTTGCTTTCCACGCTGAAATGCTTCCAGCCACGTTTGGCGAGTGCACGAATCCCCCGACCCCTCTGCCTTTTCGCCTTCATTGTGGGTCGAAAATAAAAACAGCGAAAACATTTCCTAACCGGAAAAGGGCGACACGTCACGTCCGGACGCTCGCTGATTGGCTCAAGCGCGCGCGTCGAGGGAAAAATTGGGTTCCGAGGCGTCGTCTCCCTGCGTCGTCCTCCTCGGCGCGCGACTTTTTTCAATACAAAAATAAACAAAAAATTCACCCCACAACGCGCGTCTTTCCGCTGTGTGGATGCGCCTTTAGGCGCCCGTTTCCGGCTTGAGCGGCGTCGGCGTCGCCGTCATCGTCGGCGTAACCGCGCGGGGCACTATGGGAAATGTCCCATAATTCACCGCGCGAGCCCCCCCCCTCCGGACATGACTTCGGGGGGGTCACGGGACCCCCCGAGGTCACATGACCTCCCTCCCCCGAGGTCACGTGACCCCCCAGATCACGTGCCTCACAGGTCACGTGACCCCCCTCTACCCCGAGGTCACGTGACCCCTCCCTTCCCCCGAGGTCACGTGACCCCACGGAGGAGATTGAAGAATGAGAAGGAGGAGGAGGAGGGCTATACCCTCCCCTCAGTACCCTGCCATCCTCCTCCTCAAGAGCTGCGCTCGAATTCGGCGTTACAGGGAGTTGTAAACGGCTTTCACTTCTTTTCTTTCTTCTTACACTATTTCTTGCGAATTCCCAGTCTCGGGATTTTGCATCATGATCAACATACACCAGCTCGCTTGCACCTTGACAATTTTTTTAGTTTGTAATTGCTTTGGAGGTTTGCTTTGCTTTGGAGGTTTGCTAATTGATTTGGAGGACACAACTTGAGGTCGAGGAGCGTTCTACCATACCAGTGGCGTCGGAAGAGGAAAAACGGGGGCGGGGAAGGGGGGGGGGGGGCTCCAGTCTCTCCCCCTCCCCCCCATATATCTCAGACTGTTAAAGAAAACAATACGGGGAAAGAGGGCATGGTCGAGCTTATTTTAATCTGAAATTATTTATGCACATGTACAGCTACTGTCGCTCTTCACTGCATAAAAGATCGCGTAGATGGTCATTGTTAGAAACTCGTTGTCCGAAGGCACTACTCGTCACATGCTTGGTGGATCGGAAGTTCAAAGCTATGGGCGCGTTAAGTTAGTGAGCTCCAGACTCCGGACATCTGCGCTCGAGCGCGCGGGTTCGGAGCATAGCTTAACGGCGCACTTTGGTACCGAGGCGGCATTTGACGCCTATTTTTTTAACGTTTCCGGTTCCGGCATTCCGTGCGCGCTTAAACATTGCTCCCGTCTCGTCGAAATGTCGAAAAAGTCTTTGTTCGACGACGACTTCGATGAAATAAGTACGCGGAGACGGCGGCAACAGCAAGAGCTTGAATTTGTGCTGCACGCTGTTGGTGCGGCGATTAAAGGTACGCCGAACACCTTCTGAATTCCCGAAAGCCTTAAAGAATGACGGCTGAATGGCCGAATTCATTGGCTCGCCTGATCCTGAAATTGCGGTAAGGTACATGAAGGACTTGGAAAAGCATTTGAAGGATGTATGCATACCTTTCTACACCAGCACCATGCTTCTTTTTTTTTTATTTTCCACGATGACGGAACGATTGCAAGAGCTGCCAAGCGATCGCCGTCGAAGTATCCACGCATCCAAGCAGGCGCGACTTCCGCGTTCGAGGGAGTCTCTAGAGGCTTCGGCGCAAGCACGAACGACGCCGAGAGCTCCGAGCACTGCATGGTAGCGCAGAACGAGCAGCTCCTACCCACGACCGGCCTACCTCGGTGCCGTACCTGGCTGCGCCGGAGCCTTACGGCCGCGGGGTTCGGTTGGCATGCGGTCGCGGTGGCATCCCCAGAGCGTTCGGAAGCGAACGCGCTCGCCAGGGATTGCGCACACCCGACGCCTCTGATCCAGAGTGGCCTGGCGGCCCGGCCCGGGGCCCAAAACGCTGGGGCTTTGACGTTTCTTCCGTCTCGTGTGATACCACGGCGTAAAACCACCGCGAGTAACCGCGAGACTGGCCGCGAGAGCGGAAACGCCGTCATCTCACCGGAAACCGACCTGTTCGAGCTCTCGCGCACCATCTCCGACGACGGAGCTCGCGGAGTGCGCCCCGCCACCGTCCACCGGAAGTGAGACGATGTCGTTTAGTTTAGCTCGAGTGCATGCTGACCGCTGGAGCGCGCTCGAGCGCGTTAACTTAACGCGCCCATGTCTTTTCGACCTAAAGAACTGTGCAGTCGGTAAAAAATAATAAAAAAATAAACGTAACAATAAATGCAAAAATAAAAAGCTGGAGAAAAGAAACTATCAAGAACCCGCCGGAAGTGTTGTATTCTTGCATATTCAGAGGCCCAGAACTACGAAACAAGTTTCTCCTACCAAAATGTGTACAGGCTAAAAGAAACACGCCCCAGGAACGTGAAATGAGAAAAAAAAATTAAAAATGATTTTTTTTTTTTATGACGTGCTGCACTTGAACAATTTTAGAAATCTTCCCCTATGAGTGAATTTATTCCTTAACGTGAAAAACAAAACGATACATCATTTTGTATTCTGCAGATGGTAATGATATATGTATTGTATGTGGTATTAATTTAAATGCGATACCTCAAACAATTTAGACGAAACAAATTACCAAGTTTAGGGCTGAATTGCCCGTTGATACATGTTTAGATATTTCTTCGAAACTCGTCTTGAACAACAATAATCATAGCTTCAGACGACACTTATCTAGGCTATACATAGATCATTCTTAAAAAGGTTAACATCTCTACCATAAATAGCTTCGGCTATAACGCGCTTCAAATATGGCACAAACGACAATTGCCAAAAACCCGTCGTCCTTCCTCGCTCCTTCGGGAATCTATTTCTTTAAAACCAAGCATGCCAGATGATTCAAATAAACGGTATTGTCTTTCGCAAGGAATGCGGCACCGCATGTAAAATTGCAAAAAAAAAAAAAAATTACGAATGTACCTCACTGCTTGAATCCAAATGAAACCGCCCGCCGGTTTTTCGAAGTTCGATGAACTTCGAACTTTTACCCTAAACGTTCGAAGTTCGTCAAACTTTTGACTTTTCAGGAATCGAAAGTTCGACAATTTTCGAATTTTTTACATTAATAAGTTCGAAAGCTCAAAAATTAGCGAATTTCTTGGCGTAGGAAGTTCGAACGTTCGAACTTTTCAGTGCAAGAGTTCGAAAGTTCAAAAATCATCGAATTTTTTAGTCGATCAAGTTCGAAAGTTCGACAAGCATCGAAGTTTGCAGCGTAATAAGTTCGAAAATTTGAAAAGCATTGAACTTCTTAGTTTCACAAGTTCGAAAATTCGACTTCCGTTGAATTTCTCGATATCAAAAGGTCGAAAATTCGAAATCTTTCAAACCGCTTGATTCGATCATCGAACCTCCGCTTCGAAAGAAGTTCGCCGCATCTCTAGACTAACAACTTCATCCTGACACAAGGATGAGGAAAATCGGACAATAGCATTTCTGAAAGCCTGATATGTCAGACATTGGTGGTGTGCCTTCTTCGCATGCCCAGGGCCCCGCTACAGGTAATAGTGTTCATTGCAGGGCACAACATTTATTACCTAAAATCTTAGGCACTATAAAGAAATGTGTGACAAACAACAGCCTTTTCCAGATTCAAGGTTGCAGCTGCTACATTTTAAGCATGCATATGGACTGATGAAGGCCACAACGAAAACATCCGAGAATGGCCATTTTCAGGGCTGTACTAATATTAAAATTTTATTTTAGAAGTTTAGTATAATACAGTATTCGATATTGGTTTCAAGAATAATTGTACTATTGTAAACGACTTACTTTTTGCGAAGGCTTAGTTTTTGCGAGTTTATCGAAATTGCTTAAAATTGGTCATGCAAAAAAGTAACCCCGTGGATACGAATGCATTGAACATTACTCCTGATTGCAAACTTTTGTACCTGCCAAAGTATTCCCAACACTAACACTTCACAAAATGTATGAAAGATTGAGCTCGCAAAAATAAAGTCGTTTATGCCATTCAAACCTTTCAAAGCGCTCGCAAAGTCACCATTGCGATGGATCTGCTTTGTTTAGTGCGCTTCTCCGCATGTGCCAGTGCGCTGCAAAGATTAGTTCTGGATGAAATCCCAAGAATAAGACATTTGAACGTGGGATATACGCACTTTTTGATCAAATAGAATCTCAACATTTTCACATCGAATGGTTTCCCAGGAGACTTCTCGGGTCCGCATGCACTGTTACTCCGCAACAAGCAGGCTCTCTTGGGATGACAAGAAAAAACACAGCGCCCTCAGCGCTGTTCGAACTAGCACTCGGGAGAGTTCAAAAGCCTGTCAAGCGCTCGCTACCAGGACAGGCCGCTTACTTCCGGTGGCTTCATACCTGTCTGCTCGATGCATTATCCAGCCACCCATAATAGAGATCAGTGGGTGGACGTCACTTTTACTCTTGTGATGCAGTTCCTTGCAGGTTCCCAAAGGTTGCAACCTGCTAGCCAAACTGAGTCAGGCCTGCAGCCCTACGGGAAATGTCAATTTCACTCTTTTAGACGTAGACACCCACATTTTGCGTGTACCTGAAAGAAGCTCACAGAGGAAACAAAATGATTGGCCCTTTTTGAATGCATCTTTTTCTTTTGCTCAGAACACATACAAGTCACACGCTATTACACATTCAGTGGTGCGGCTTAATTTATGATGAGCACGTTTTTTATATCAACTTCCAGCTTTTAGAGAAAAGATTCAATATAATGGGTCGTACATAAATGGTTGCTATGAACTATCCTACACATTTACACATTAGCTGATATCATAAGAGCACTAGAGCAGGGTAGGGCTGTACTGCATCAATTACAAATTTGTAACCAATTAAAAGTTGTCATTTATTTAAATTATTACTATTGGCGATTATTCTTTGACAAAGAATAACTGGGCGAGTTGGCAGTCTTTCAAGTCGTCGAATATTCAGGTCCTTTTCGCATTTTTTCACGCTTTTGCTTTTTCTAACAGCTCTCCTTTTTGTAGCGGCTTTCGCCGCCACTAAAAAACGTGACATCCAAACTCACTTTATTTTCATCACACAATCGTAAACGTGGAAAGCGTGCCGCTTCGGCATGCGCAAAGAGTCCGCGCGTCTGTACGGCACCGGCATCAGCACAGGCAAGAAATCATGCTGCTCGCTCTTGTAACGTTTTTGTCGCTCCCGCTTTATGAAACAAATCGTTGGCGAGAGGCTGTTGGGACCACACGTCAGAACTAGCATGAACTGTTTGGTTGACCTGCCGTCAGACTGCACTTGAACGCTCCACAAAAGCGTCGTCGGGCGAGCGTCGTAGGACGGCGGCCAGAACAGGCCCGCGGCTGGCTTTCAGTTCCGCCGAACGCGAATCTTTCTCACTCTGCGGAGAGTCATAAATTCTGAAGATACACTCTTTTCAAATAACGAAATAACACCGGGTAGAGCATAGTTAGAATCGAGCATAGCTTAGCAAGCACACGCTACACGACAAAGTTTGAAACAGCGGCGCACTACGCAGAAACAAAAGAAACTTAAATTCACCGGCGCTTGCACCCAGCAGTCGGCTACGACTGTCCGCCACGTACTTGCGTTGGTAAGACGCAGCGTCTCCCAGCTCTCAGTAATCGCTTGCTATTCGTGAACACGGTATTCGTAAGTAAGATATCTAAAATATCCGCTAAAACGGCTAAAACGTAGAAAGGAAGCGATGCTCGAAGCCTCCGGATCTCCAACGGCGTCGAACGGAAGCTGATCGCGATAGCGATGGTCTTGCGCAAATTTTAAAAGTATTTTTTTTTTGTTCTTTGTTTTTTTGAAGTTAAAACCAAGAAAATCAATATTTATTAGTAATAATAATGTCGCTATATTATTTTGTAAAAAATTAACAAAAACTTAGTCAATCTTAGGTTTTATCTAAACTTTAGGTTTTCTTTTTCAGTGTAAAACCGAAACTATTTCAAGCAATTTCTCTTTCGTCGCCAAGGCTATACTGATTCATCTGCGCGTGCTTGCACTCCTGGGACTTCGGCTTCTCTGGAAGGCTCGGCTCTCGCGGCAAATAAATAATGAGGGCAACCTCGTATTTTGAAACAATGAGCATGCCCGTCTTTTTTGGCGAGGGAAAGACACGTAAAATGTACGTCGATTTTTTACAGTGTGGAACTCTCGATCGACTGTGTTGGCGTGTTCGTTGTTGCAATTGTCAAGCTCTTTTCACGTGAATTGAGATGTCTTAGGGCCGGTTGCACCAACGTCGCTTACCTTAACCCAAAGCGGCTCTTTCCTAAGTCGGCTTAGCGCCCTAAACCGAGCTCGGGTAAGCACGGGTTTAAATTCCGGTTGCACCAACGTAAACCGGCTTTACAGACGCGCCCCTAGCTAAACGCTGGATTTGCCTAGGGAATGTAGGGACAAACAGAGCGAACTAGGGAACGCTCAGAGGGTCGAATACGATTGGCGGAGAGGAATCTCCCGATGTAAGCAAAAAACCTGCTGTAGTAGCCGTCGTCGCCGTCTGCTTTTCGCTGTATTTCTTCGGTGAGTAACGAATTAAAGGTCTCCAAATTCAATCATTTTTTTCGCTTAACTTTGAAAAACAGGAGTCAACGCTTTAAATAAACACAAATGCTCTTTACATCTGTGATTGTGTGTTTATTATTGGTTGAAAACAGAATATTTTGACAGTGACGGTAGTTTTCGTGCTCACATTTTGAGATAAAGGAGCCATCGGGGGCCCCAAATCTCACCGAACGCGAGAAGGACGCTCTACTCGCTACATCGCTGAAGACAAAACATCATCGAGAATAAGTAGGCAGGTAAGATGACTACTAAAATCAAGTCATGCCTGAGACCGATGAAGTTCTAAACAGTGATGAACTCGCCACGGCAGCGGCGAAAATGCCCGGAAATCGTCGAATAGAAGTCGTCGAGTTGTCGTCGCCACGAATAGAAGTTGTCGTCGCCACGAATGAAAGATATAAAGCAAAATATTCCTAACAAGCGCGATCACCAGAAAAGTTACGGTTATGGAACGACACACTTTTCTGAAGCCAAGATTCTACTCGCGAGACAAGGAAAATTCACTGAAGATTGTCTCGAAACTCAGAAAACAAAAGGAATTGACTTTTCGCTGTTTTATAATCTAAAAGCGCCGCAATCTGATGCAAACGGCAGAAGGGTCGACAATCAGCTGATCGCCGAGATCATGTACTGCCACTATTCAACGCGCTCATCGGATTGAAGGATATGCGTTGCAAGTAGAAATAAACAAGCTGGTAAATAACAATACGTTACAGTTACGCGAAAATCAGTAAGGTATACATACGAATAAGCTCGTTGACAGAATAACCAACGTGAAGACAGACGTGAGCCCCACAGCTCCGTACGTATCTCGGTTAGGGCTAACACGCACTGAGAGTGGAGATCCAGCTTGAAAACAGGGGTCGATAAACACTTCACGCGACAATATTTTGCATCCTTGTCACAATCGAAGGTCATTCTGTCGAGACTCTCAAGCTGTTGTAGCCTAAAACACTTTGTACAACCAATTTCGTCCGCCGCGTCGACCGCCACAAACCAGCCGCCATGTTTTAAATCCAGGATTAAGAAACAACCAAAAGCAAAGCGCCCAATGTTGAGCGCTTAAGATAAGCGTAGTTTAGTGCTAGGTTTAGCGATAAGCGATTTTGGTGCAACCGAACGAAACCGAAACTTAGCTTAGGTGCCCGGCTAAGCTCCGCTTTGCGCTAAGCGGCGTTGGTGCAACCGGCCCTAAGAGTTTTGCAAGATAAATCTACACCATGAAACACTTTCGGTGAAAGCTTGAGGTTGTCACATGAAGGCGCCGATTTCTCCAGCCAATTTCAGAGCGAGCTTCCATTCATAACACCACTTCGCTTATGCGGTTCAGAAGTTGATTTGCGCTGCATGTGACTATGCAAGGTGGAGCGTCTTATGTCCCCATTATTAGCCGTGGTTTCCTTTGCCTCATGTCCTTTTGCTTGCTCTGGATGCAGATATCTGAAACAGCGTACAGTGCGCTGAGACCTGCATTACAAAAACACTGGATCATCCTGCAAACGTTATTTGTCTACTAGCCTATCAGGCAGCACGCAAGTGGCGGTGCACTTTGAAAACAAAGACATGTGCATGCTTTTGCATCATCAGCATCAAACACTTGGTGCAATTGCCCTTGATCGTCTAGCTTCCGAATAGTGCTAACACTTTTTTACAGTAACCGTTTATTCTTCAATAAAGGTAACAAATACAGTTCAGGGAAAATAAAAGCTATCTTTGCAATAAAAGTAGACTTTTCAATTGATAAATATAGTAGAAATGACTAGCTAAAACAATTATTGACAAGTTAGATAACGCTACGTTCCGTGGCGTACAACGCAATTAGCTTTTCTATTTGTGCTCTTTTAGGGCTATAGTCCATGTTGCATTTGCGACGTAAGTATGCTCTGACAGTGCCGGGCGTTTCCCCGGGGAACTTTTGGACCACGTGGTCTGCAGTGAAATGAGAAATGAAGCATCCCTTTGTCACAATATGTCAGCTATACTCGGTGATAGTTTTTAATCAACAGGTTTTTAGAAAAAAGGGGCTCACTGCCACGTTGATGCAGTCTTCAGTGTGTCGTGCGACTCGGCGGACATTACATTTGTGAATAACCGTGCAACATTTTTATTAATTAACTAAAATACGTAAATTACCTTTTTTACTATTGCTGTTTTAGAGGCAACCATTATTAGACCCTAACCCAATCAAAACTATTCAGGAAACAGCAAAGGGCTTTGAGATATTTATTTATCAAGTTTTGCACTTTCTTCCCCCGATTCAAGAACCACGCGCGGCAGGGCGGGGAAAGTGGAGAGTGACTTAGCGGTTTTGAAATGGCATGTCGGTGATAGCATGTTTGTTTGTGTTAGTGAGAACTACTCATATTAGAGTTCCACGCATTATTTAATTTTCTAGCGAAGTTACAACCCTCATAAAGTGCTGTCGCATTCAGCATGAACAAACTTGCATATTTTGACAGCGTGCCTTTGGTGGATGCTCCAGCATCATACTTCCAACGGTGCGTCTGAAGCGACTACGTAAGTATAACATCCTGCGCTCTGTCCAGCGCGCTGTTTTTTGATCAGGCGACGGAAGGCAGACTTTGAGCTACGAATAACCCAAAAGTCGTCGCCTTTTCGCAAATTGTTTCAGTTGGGCTAGAGTTTATTTATAGCCCCTTTAAAATTGAAAATTCAACATGGTCAATTACACTGTCAACTAAAAAAGTTAATTAGACAACGTACAGTGACGTTTATTTACTCATCTAATGTCCGCCGAGACCTACAAATATCCTCTGAAAAAGGCATCGGCCTATCTATCGCGTTTTTAATGTGTTGATCTTAAAAAAACATCGCACTATATGTCTATCAATATATATATATATATATATATATATATATATATATATATATATATATATATATATATATATATATATATATATATATATATATACCCCTTACAATAGTTTGAGTACGCTGACTTCAAGCACTGAAAGTAGACCTTTAGTATAGACCGACACGCTGTTTACAAACAAGCCCGCGTTTGCCCACACCGGGTGTGGGCACTGCGCGTGCGCAGAAACCGAATTCGCGTGAAGTGACGCGTCTGCGCATGCGCAGTGCCGTCGACAGCGCCACTGCAGCTGCGTGACGTCAGCGCCGCGTGTTGGTCTATACTTAAGTGCACTGCTTGTATACTGATTTTGAACTACTTTTTCCCGCGGGCACTACGATTCTACTATATATGTGCTAGTTTTGTGCAGACGAGTATACTTTCAGTCACCACAATATTTACTGGAAGTTTAAGTACACTTAAAATAAACATTTAGTACATAGAGCACACTGAAAGTATACTTTTAGTATACTTCCGTGCACTTCTAGTATACTGATTTTGAACGACTCTTCACCAAGGGTTAAACAACGTATTCTTGTGATACTGCTTCACAGCGCACAAGATCAGACACACTTAAAAGTAATTTCACGCACACAAAGGAAGACCACTCACGCAGCGCTGACTGACAACTCGAGTGTATTATGCATCATCTTCATCTTCCTTCACTCCGATGCAAATGGAAGTGAAACAAAAAAAAAAACGAGGAACATATGAAAAAGAGAAAATGAAAGAAAAGAAAATGGAATAAAAACAAAATATAGAAGGAAGAGAAATAATGAATCCCCTGTACAGCGGACGTTGCTACTGCGCTTATTCTAAATAGTTCAACTTTTTTTCCGTTAAGGCTAGCGATGGAGTACTAACACATATTCTACCTAGCCTTACAATGTTAGCGGTTTCTACAATTTCTCGCGTCAGTTTGTTCCTGCTCCGTCCCAGTATGGTGCATTTGTCCAGGAGGGGAGAGCATCCACACTCCCTGCAGTGGATGCCTAAATGACCCGAGTTGGCATTTATGGCGTTGTTGTTATGCTCTCGAAGTCGGTCATTTACACAGCGACCCGTCTGTCCGATGTAACGCTTGCCACATGTGAGGGGAAAGGAATAGATTACTCCTTCATTGCAGGACACGAACTTATGGCTCGTGGCTTATTCTTATGGCTCGTGACATTTCGGGGATATTTTAAAGCAATTGTGATTGGTCGAACGCATTCGGCGAATGCAGTTTGTCTCATCGTTCGAACCAGAGCTCGGCATTCTGAGGCGTCCTCCTCTCCCCGGGTTTCTGGGCGCATTGACATCTTCAGAGCGCCTTCGCCCGCACCGAGCCGAGTGATTTTCTTCTTCCTCTTCTCAGTCTCTCCATAAAGAGCTCATCCCGCACCGAGATCTGAAACGATGCACTCCCAGATACCACCGAGACAAAAGCCTTGCCGCCTGTGGAAACCGCGGGGGCGCCTCCTTTCTGCCCCGCTGGGCGCCCTCACCAGCGTTTTCGCGAGCGTCTCCGACGACGTCCAAAGCGGCCGGGAGCACATTAGGCCACCTTATCGGGGGGAGGGAGTCTCTGCCGAGCTCATTAATTATCCCCCATTATTGGTTGCTGCTGGCCGCTTATCTTCGCGGATAAATTCCCCGTAATAAATGAGTGCTCCAGGCGGCGCGGCTTCAAGAGGGTCATATCGGAGTTCGCTTAGCGTTCAAGTCAAGCCCAGAATCGCGGCTGTGTCTTTGGCGTGCTGGCAAGTCGTGCGGTTCGGGGGGTTCTGAACGTGTTGCGCGTCGCTGCCGCGACTGGTCGTGGCGGCGTGCGATTCCTTGCGAGCCGTTTCCCAAGTAGCGTCCCGTTTTGTTGGCAGGTCTGAATGGCCCGGAATAATGAGGACCACTGCGAGAGCCACCATGGTAGATAAGCAACGCTTCCGAGAATGCTGCCTGGAGGGCGTCTCCGACTGGTGCGTGTACCGTGTCCTCAAAAGTGGTCCCTAGATTTCCGCCCGATGATGACGTCGCACAAGTATCGCGCTGTCGCCGGTCGCGATCCTGGCGGCGTCCCGACAGCGGGGGTGGATCTGGCAGACGCCTGTTCTGCCGCGGGTCTCTCCGGTTTCAAAGTCCGCACGGAAGATTTCGGCAGCCGGTGGTTGGCTCGCCGCGACGACAGCGACACTCGCGTTTGCTCGGACTAGTTTTGCGGGAACTTCTAGCACCAACCGCCAGGATCGCGACATCCGACAGCGTGACACTCCGGCGTTGGCGAGGTCATTTGTTGCCACTTGAGGACTACTTCTGGTGTATGGGTGGGATAGGACGTTAAACACATCACTCGGAGACGCCTTCCAAGCAACAGTCTTTATTGAAACGACCCTTCAGCCCTCTTCGTGCCTAAAACAATCGTTGCCAGTTATCGTGAAGTTTTAGCTAAAACCGCAAAAAAATGTACGTTTGTTTTTCTTCACAAAATTGTTAAAACAAGGGGGGGGGGGGGGATGATATCGTTTGAGCTTCCTTAGAGCGTATCCAAAGATCAGTCAGTCTCATTTCCGAGTCTCAACAGGCATGATTACAGCTGCTCTGCACCAGGCACCAAAATGGCGACGTCAACGAGAAAATCGGAAAATGGGTTGCAGTTACTCTAAGCATGTCGCTTATTGATTGGCTCTATAGGAACTACCTCACGCGGTCGCGGAACGCTCGAGAGATCTCGAGCCACGTGTAAGATCGCAAAATTTAGATCATGAGTTACGACACGCGTGTATACGCACACAGACTCGAAGATATCGTTAGGCGCTGCGTTCTTTAATATCACTTGACGCTTCAGGAAAAGGCTTACTTTCAAAATGGCGGTAAATACACCAACCCAAACTGCGAGAGCTTGGGAATGACGGCATAAAACGCAATCCAGCTTTACACTCTAAAAAAAGGGTATCACCATACACCCTTTTGTCTCGTATAATGCACCGTAAAACTTTAGTTCGACTTACAGCGCACTGGAGTCGAACAGAGGGCCCCAAATATTACGAGGGGATCGATAACGGTGCGATATAACTTATTCAATAGCTAAAGTACGTATCAAAGACCACAGAGAGAAAACACTTGAGGTTTTGTAGTAGGGCCAAAAAAAAACCCGATTATTTTTTTCTGTACTCAGTAACACGCGCATCAGTTATTTTAATAAGTTGTACCTCACGGCTATCGAGCCTCTCGTGAAAGTTAGTACCGTCAGATCGACGTCAGCGCGCTGCACGACGGTGTATTATACGGGACAAAGGGTGCAAGAATACACCTTTTTTTTTAGAGTGTAGGATGAAGCGCTTCTGAAATTTTCGTATGCCCACGAGACCACATGCACCAAATTATGAAAAGAAAAGTCTCACGAGGTAGCGTACGTATAACTCTGGCCACATTCTCGGGCCATCTAATACCCTTGTTACACGGGCACACTTAACTGCAGTTACGCTAAGCCACAGTTAGCGCACAATACTTGCCGACAACATTCTACGGCTATGCAGTCAAATCTATGGGCGAACGTGCGCTCGAGCATCTTGAACATCTATCGAAGCTGTGCACGCGCGCTCTTCACTTGTCGAGGAATAGCTGTCCGAGAGTATAGTGCGGTATCTGTGGTGCCGCGCAACAGCAGTTAGGCTGAGTTAACCGCGGTTAAGTGTGCCCGTGTAACAGGGGTATTAGTCATTCAAATATTTGGAGAGTGTCGCATTCGAGGGAGCGGTCATAGATCGGTGCGCGTCGCGCCTATGTCGCCAGAACGGCGGGGAGGGACTTCACTCGTCCAGCGCCAAGTTCCTACCTTCAACAGGGCTTCGGCATCTCGCGCGTCTCGAGCATGCACGAGCTCCGAAAGCACGACGGAAGGTGTGGAGCGCATGCCGGGCGTCCTGAAGACGCGCCCTGCCATTCTCAGTCTGCCAGCGAATATATTTCGCCTATCCGACAGCGCTCGGACCTCTAGAGTTTGGTCTGCTATCAAACTGCAATTAGTTTGGGACGAGCAAAAACCTGTGGACGAAGGATCTGGCATCTTCGAAACCATGCTTCGGACGAGTGAGATCCTCACAAATGCGGAGCTTACCCATCGAGCCACCCAAATATGGGGAACAATATCCGGGAATTCGGTGCCTCGGGAAACACGCCGTAAAAAAGAAAGAGAAAAACTTCTCCCACACGCGTTCATCATGCTCTGTCGAAAACGATGCGAGGACCATTTTTTTCCTCGGGGCCGTGTGCGCCTGCGCGTCCGTCAGTGAGCGCGGGATGATCATTTTTCGGCCCCGGGAACGGGAGCAGAATAAGTTGAGATTTCCCCCAAGTCTATGCATCAGCCGAACGAGATTCGGCATTCGCGTACGATTCCGTGTTTGCGCCACGTGATCCGCCAGGAATCGAGTCCTCGCTGAGCCCCTCCCGGACATCGATCAGCGACTTTCGCCTCGGGCCCCCAGAGAATCGGAGAGTAGGGCCAACTACGCTGCGGCCTCATGACGTGGTTTGGCGGGATCGGAGAGCTGCCGGGCCCTGTATTCAAAAGTACCTCCCCTCGTTCCACGAATGCTCCGTGTGTCTTAGGCCCTCTTTTCTACGTGGTACGTTTTATGGTTTCCTCGAACATGCGACTGTATAGGGCTGCTTTTGTAGGGTGAAATCGCCCTCTCTCTCTCTTCGATCGTCATCGGGATATGCGGAAGAGTTTTCCTATCACTACTGTATTTATGGCTGCCTCTACCCTTGCACGAAAAACGTTCGTTCACTCTGTGCGGTGGGAGCAGCAGACGCCATTTTGGAAGGGCACCGAAGTGTATTTAAAGTTTTTCTTTCCGTGATGTTTTTTTTGTTTTTTTTTTGCAGTACAAATTCAATCGACTTGCCCTACGCATCCGGAAATATCTAAGGTTAAAATTACGAGCGGCCTGTATTCCTAACAAGAACGCGACCTAACCTGGTGTTGCGGCCATTTTTTATTCCGATATATTTATAAGAGAAAGGCCGTGGAGCGATGCTTGGTCACGTTTTGAGCAGTACAAAACGGCGCGCCTGATTTTAATTCTTGGTTTTACGGGATGCTTAGTGCGCATAGATTGAGTTTTCACCGTAAAATGACGATCCCAAAGTTCACTTTAATGTCCCTTTAAGGCACACCCGTGGCGACCTCATTACCTCCCTATTAGAAATTTGAGCTCCTTAGCTGAAAAGCAGAAATGCCTCCCATAACTCCCAGTGGTTGTAATGCAGAAGAAAACGGAACAACCTGCCAGACCACGTGATGCCGCATGTCACTCCGTCATACTAGTGTAGGAAGTAGTACGTTACAAGTAATGACGTTACTGGTAACGCGTTACTTTTTTCTGTAACGCATTAAAGTGCTTGTCACACTTCTAAATGAAGCGAGTAAAGTGTTTTCTTAACTATTTTATCTTATCATGTATCAAATTGTTTAACTCGTTCCTTTTCATATTGTTTTTGCTTTAGCTGGAAAGAAATATTTTCATTTGGCAATCTAAGCCGGAAAGGGGAACTAATATTGTATTTTTTCAAACCGTCATTCTTCTAATCAGATGAAAGAATATATATATATATATAATATATATATATATATATGACAAATAAAATAAAAATTTAAGCGCAGTATAAAATAACTCCGAATCAGATTAATTGCTGTCGAACTTTGTATCCGCGGCTTATCGCTGAAAAATAATACTGATATATAAATTAATTAAAAAAAAAACATCTTTTTTTTTTAAATTAGTGGTAATGGTATTTTGTTACCGTTAAAGGATGATAACGAATTTAAAATAAGTGTGTCGCGTGTATGTTTATACAGCCGGAAATTAGTCAGCCAGCCACAATGGGAGTATGCTGTCTCAGCTGTAGATGAGCAATTCAGCCAGCGCATCCTTTAACGTGCACCAGGCAGTTGTGATCCACGACCGGACGCCGGAGCACCTTAAAGATGTAGCGAGTAAGGTTATTTGCTTCCTTCTTTTCGGAACCGGGCAGAGCAGTGCGCGACGCAGAGGCCGGCCGCTGAATGCCCACCCCGGGGCCAGCGGATGTCCAAGAGTGCGTTGTTTGTCCGAATCGCAAAGGTCGTTCCTCGGCTTTTATGGGCCCTGTCCCGAGAACGGCGGAAGGCGGCGGTGATTTTTTACGCTGCCGTCCACGTCTTGTGCAGGAACTGGCCTTCGTTTCACGTTGAAGCGCACCGCGACGGAAACAAAGGACGAGCAGAGCCAATCAGGAGCCAGGAGCAGGCCGCCTGACCTTTCAACCGGGTAGTACGGAGAGCGCGTGGTCACGTGGCGCGGCTCGCGAGCTTTGATTGGTCCTCATCGCTCCAGCAGCATTGGCTGCGGTTCACGCTAACCAGAAATGGTGCGTGGACTTTCGGATCTTGATTGCGATATCGATTGAGACGGCGCCGCGGCTTCCTGCAGTCAGACAGGCCCTCTGAAACCCATTGATACTTTTTGGTTTATCTCACTGCCTTGGTTTAAGTAAATATTGTTCCCAGTATTTTTTCTTTTTTCTTTTTTTTTTTTTGTCGGAGCAAAATGTTTCTGCAGTTGTGTCGCACCGGAAACGGACCACTTCCGAGACCGCAACCATTTTTTTTTTCTTTTCATGGAATAGGTCATCGCATGTGTTCGATTTACGGCCTCTACAATTGAGTGGGAGCTATTAATCGGCGAATCTGCACCTGAACGGTGATCGGGGTAAAGAAAAAAGCCCTATCTAAGGTCGATTCGACAACAATCCATCCATATGAGGCCCTGGTCCGAAGAGTCTAAGCTATTTGAATGGAAAGCATAGAGCCGCAGTCGGACTGTTCATACATGGTGCTGTTCGAGGCGGGGCTTAGGCCGCACGTCCGGGAGCTTCCTGGCTCGTGACGACGACCATTCCCCGAAGTGAAGAACCCAGGGGTCCAGTGGAGGTGGGAGAATTGGTAACGTAACGAACGGTTTAATTACATGGTAGCGATACAGTCGTCAAATCCGAGAGAACAAATGGAGCTCTCACGCCCCGCCTTATATAGGGGTCCGTTTTCTCCCTCTCTCTCCGCCAGGGCAGCAGGTGCGACAGCCACGTGCTTTGCAGCTGGGTCCGTCGCGACGTAGTCAGAAATGAGTCATAGCCAAGGTTCTCCGCAGTTAGGCCAGGCCTCTCTCCCCTTCCGGAGCGCACGAACCCACACGCACACACACACACGTCCCGTTGACGTCACGGACGCGTTGAGACACGTTTTGGGCAGCCTTCGACAGGTGGGCGTCAGTCCTGAACACGTCGGGACTCGTTTTGGGACTCGTTTCCGCAGCGTTGAAACTCGGAAGAAGGTTGCCGAAGGTTCCATTCTTAACAGCCCCTCCGGGGCCAGGGAAACCTCGAATGGCCGGTGGTAC
Source organism: Ixodes persulcatus (assembly GCA_013358835.2). Classification (NCBI taxonomy): domain Eukaryota; kingdom Metazoa; phylum Arthropoda; class Arachnida; order Ixodida; family Ixodidae; genus Ixodes; species Ixodes persulcatus. Next base: position 104,346 of record JABSTQ010009313.1, on the reverse strand, counting down.
AATCGCTGGCCTGAAGAGGTGGGCTTGGAGTAGGCCTTGAGAAGACGCTGCAAGCACCAAACAAACTCCCAAACCTCTCACAACGGAGGCATCAGCGGAAACGTCCCCCACAACACCACGCCACACCGCAGTCAAACGCTCGGAATTCGCCAAAGACCCGCCAGACTGGATTACGGATTACCAAAATTTGGTACAATTCCGGGTATCGAGACCCCCTGTCGCCAAAAAAACTCACTTTTCCAACGAGGTCACGAAGAACAAAATACAAAAGACAAAAACTCTTCGCAATTTGTGAGGTCAATTTGGGGTTTCAACGAAGTGCCCCCACTTAGATCCTCATTCCCGTGGATGACGAAAACCTCTGAGATCAACCCTACTGTTTTGGTGATATCAGAAAAATCTGCTCAACCCATCGGCAGTGCCGTTAAATTTGCCTTTCCTTTTTCTTACGCTAAAGTCGTAGTGATCGATTTTCACGTGATTTCTAGACGTGAAAATGCGGTCTTTATAGCGCCGATAAAACAATCCGCCTCTTTCATTCCCCGTCACATTGGTCCTAGCAATCTCCTGAGCTGTACAGCGAAACCCTGACACACTAGGGTCGCTCTTCTGCTCGACTCTGTCTACTCGTAGCAGAGGACCAAAGTTACGCGACGCAGGAGCTACGAGAGATCTTTCACTGATCCCGTCTTCCTCCGCCTTTTTCGCCGGCGCGTTGGGACGGCGTACGCTTTCTAGTGCTACCAGGTCAGGCTGTTCTACAACCTGGTCCCTCTCATCCCGGTTTTCTGCCTCCAACTCTGGGAGTGCTTGCTCCCCGTCAGCTGCCTCTGGCTCTGGATCCCTCGTCAGCAAAGGGGCGACCTGACGCGATTTGGACCTCGTACATGACTGAACTAGCCCTTCTCCCAGTTGTTGACCCCTTTCGCGCAGCAGGAAATCTGACCGGTTAGAAAACAAATAAGGATACTCCAACGGGACTGTTTGCGAGACAGCCGCCTCTGTCACTAGCTCTCCGAACGGGCCAGTTATCCTTACTGTCGCCATAGGCAGACAAACACTGTGCTTTTCGAGCAGCTGCTTGATCCAAACTACCTTTCCCGTAAAATCGGATGGCGTTACATACGACGGATGGACAACGTCCATCGTCGCTGCACTGTCCCGAAGCACACTGCACGGCTTTCCGTTTACCTGGAGCTCGTGAAGATAGGGACGAAGGAGCTTCAGGTCCTCGTCACTACCGTTCACGTACGAGAACACCACCCGCGGTTTCTTACATCTGGCCGCTGTGTGTCCCGGCTCCTGACAGTTGTAGCACAGGAACGGCTTCCTTGCCTCGAACTGCCCTGTTGGGCTTTTCCGCGCCTCGTCTCCGTTCGAGTGTTCTGCGCTCTTTTCTGGGACCTTTTGTCCTGCTTCGGGCTTCTCGGGCCCGTTTTCTCGCGAGCCGTTACCCTGTCGGAAGGTCTTGCGCTGATCGCTTCGGCCGGATTCGCTTTCCTCTCCGCTCAGCTTTCTACGCGTTGCGTACTCTTCGGCTAGCTCAGCGGCCCTTTCGACAGAGTCGACTCCCACCCTGTCCTGCACCCAGAGCTTGACTGACTGCGGAATGCTACGAAAGAACTGTTCGAGGCACACACACTCGACTACCTTGTCTCGGCTTTCGTACACTTCCTCGCTCTTCAACCATTCTATCAGGTTGGTTTTAAGCCCGTACGCGAATTCCGAGTAGCCCTCGCTGCTCTTTTTGGATGCGTTTCTAAACCTTTGACGGAACGCCTCGGCAGAAAGGCGGTACCGCTTCAAAAGGCTGGACTTCACCTTGTCGTAGTCGTCCGCGTCTCCAGCACTAAGGCGCGCGACAACCTCTGCAGCCTCACAGGGCAACAGAGTCAAAAGCCGTTGCGGCCACGTTTCTGGGGCGAAGCTCAACTTCTCACATGTCCTCTCAAAGTTAACTAAGAATAGGCCCACGTCTTCCCCAACTTTAAACGGCTGCATGAGCTTCTTCATTTGATACGACCCGGTCTCACTTGCTCGTACTGGAGCCCCAACTCTACTGTTCTGCGAGTTTAATCGCTGTTGTTCAATTTCGAGCTCTAGCCTTTTCAGCGCTCGCTCCTGGTCTCGTTCCTCTTTCGCTGCAGTCTGTGCTCGTTCCTCTCTAGCTGCAGCTTGTTCTCGCTCCTCTCTTGCTGCAGCTTCACTCTTAGCGTTCTGAAGCAGTTCCCACGTATTTTTAATTTCCTCTGCTTCCGCGCTCTCTGAAATCGCTTTACTGATCTCAGATTTCTTCATCTTTTGCTCCACCTCCACACCCAATTCTTCACATAAACAGAGTAAATCTGTTCTCAGTAACCTCATCAGATCCATGATCGCTGCTTTTTAGCTTTGGCTTTGTTCTAAAACTTGTCGCGAGGTTGTACACAAACCTAGCGCACGAGTCAAACACTAAGGATTCCCAGCAGTTCAAAATTAATTACCCATAATCTGAAGCCTGGCGAATCTCAAAGCAAAGTCCAAACGCTCACCCGCAGATGTAGCGCGATGTCGCATGGTCCGATCCCAACCGCTGCCAACCAGTTGTTCGAGGCGGGGCTTAGGCCGCACGTCCGGGAGCTTCCTGGCTCGTGACGACGACCATTCCCCGAAGTGAAGAACCCAGGGGTCCAGTGGAGGTGGGAGAATTGGTAACGTAACGAACGGTTTAATTACATGGTAGCGATACAGTCGTCAAATCCGAGAGAACAAATGGAGCTCTCACGCCCCGCCTTATATAGGGGTCCGTTTTCTCCCTCTCTCTCCGCCAGGGCAGCAGGTGCGACAGCCACGTGCTTTGCAGCTGGGTCCGTCGCGACGTAGTCAGAAATGAGTCATAGCCAAGGTTCTCCGCAGTTAGGCCAGGCCTCTCTCCCCTTCCGGAGCGCACGAACCCACACGCACACACACACACGTCCCGTTGACGTCACGGACGCGTTGAGACACGTTTTGGGCAGCCTTCGACAGGTGGGCGTCAGTCCTGAACACGTCGGGACTCGTTTTGGGACTCGTTTCCGCAGCGTTGAAACTCGGAAGAAGGTTGCCGAAGGTTCCATTCTTAACAGTGCTCTACAAAAGACACGGTGGTCCCTGCAGACACGATGAAACAAGTAAGTGTCTGCAGACACGGCTCGAGCGAGTTCAAAGTATGTTTTTTCTCGTTATTTTCTAGTTATGGTTGGAATAGGAGGACGTTTTTACGTATGGTTCGCATATGGTTGTAGACAGCTTTTGTATGACCAATATTACGGGACCGTCAAACAGGAAAGGCCTCAGCCAGTGCCAGCAGATTCTATTTGGCATGATGTTGTAGCAATGCAACCGCGTCGTAAAAGTATTTTTTTTTTTTTCATTCTGATGTTTTTGGAAACCGGCTCGACCCGCCCGAACCTAAGATATGGCTATGGTGCCTGGAACGTGTGCCGACGTAAGGTCGTGTACCGCTACGGTCGTACTTCACTGGCGAAATTCCTCACCTACACCGCTGGACTATGTCGCCATACCCCTACCCCAATTGCGGACTACCTTCACGCTGTCTAAACATCCAACGTCTATTTTGTATCGTTTTTATTCGTAGTTTTGCTACGTTTAATCAACTAGTACAACGGTTAATTTCGGTACAGTTTGGTGAAGTAATCGTGCATCTTGCAGAAACCTCATAAAAGCGTATATGATTTTTTTCTTTGGGCCCGAGTAGAAAAAAAAAAAAGGGGGGGCGAGGAAGAAGGTTACACAATGTCTCGTCTAGTACAAAGTACACCAGTGTCACATTAATAGCTTCATGCTTGGATGTCTAGCTTCAGTATAAAGGAGTAATCGCAGGACGAACTTGGCCCGCGGACAAGTTCCTTCAAAAGCCATGGCGTCGTCACCGCTTCTCGGGTCAAACTTCTATATGTTCCTGAGAAAAAACTGGACGAAAACCTCGTGGTCATATCCAGGGATCGTGCGAACGTGTCCGCGGATTTGAGCAGACTCGTGTATCACGTGGGCAGGCGTGAGAGGAGTGATCCGCCGGCCTGCGCGTGAGAGGTGGACCTCGATTATCGACCAATCGCCACAAACGCCTCGTTGGACAATGTGTTGCGCGAGCCGTTTTCATCCTTTTCTTTCCCCTGTTGGCCGTTTAAAGGGGTACTAAAGTCATTTTTGAAAAAGGTCCTTTTTCATCTTACATTCTTTAAAATGTGTTAATTCCCACATATACCAAGTCCTCAACTACAAATCTGCCTATTCATGTCAGGACAATAGTAATCGTGTGTGGACTCTTCTTTTTCGTGTGGACTCTTTTTTCTCGTGGACTCCATTGTGTGGACCAAGGAAAGCCCTACAATACGCGCAGATTCCGAATGATATTATTATAACTCGTTTCGAAGAGAGTCGGATAGGCACACATCCGCATAAGGCTCCTCTTTTTCACTGCGGGCGAAGCCATCGCTTGCAACTCGACGACAAGCGCCCTTCGTCGACCACTTTCCTCGGCAAACAATTCTGCCCAAAAAGGGGATGACGCGATGTTTAAACACGTTTTTGCCGAGGAAGTAAGCTACGCACGATTGTAATTTAAGGTTTGTCGGGAGGCTTAGGGCGTCTAGATGGAGTTGTCACCACAAAAAGACGATCTCAGAATCGACTTCAGTGCCCCTTTAATGTTTGTGTGTATGAAGCCCTTGTTTGTTCGCTTTCCAAAGCGACGAACAAGCGCGTTCTCGATAGTGGAGTGTTCGCTGAGCTCGAAGACATACCTAAAACTGCGCACAAGCGCAGGAGAAAGAAAATAGAAGACAGGAGAGAGCGCTGTCTTCTATTTTCTTCCTCCTGCGCTTGTGCGCTGCTCAAGGTATGTCTTCAAAGTACCAGCTAGCTCCATTTTTTACGTCACTACTCGCTGTGCTCGTTTTGTGAGGCGCACACGGACAGTATCGCGCGGTTCCATTTCTTCGATTCAAAAGGTGTATTTTACGTGTTGTCAGTACACTGGTCGCTTTGGAAGGACCACAGTCGTGAGGATTTTCACGGAAGGAAAAATATAAGGAACAACTGCATCATTGAGAATCTTTACGTCTGTTCTCTTTAATGCAAAATTTGCCAGACGTTGGTGGGATCCGAATCGAGCGCTGCGTGCGCCGCATGGCGGTTCATTCTTGCAGCACAACAAAAATTATACGCTCGCGAAATCACAACATTTCTAAGTTCCGATTTTGCCTCGTAGTTCGTACAGCGAAAGCTAAGAGCTTGCACTCGTAGTACTCGCTTCGTTTTAAGATAACCATAGGACTTAACGTCGCAGGTCCGCGGACCTGTGGATGTGCGTCATGAACTCCAGGTTACACGACACACGTATTATCTTGGTTCGCGGAATATGATCCCGAGATTCGTCCGCCGTGTGAAGGCACCTTCAGGAGCGTGCCTTTTTAGAGCACGAAACGAGTTCTTGGTTCCTGAGTTTCCCACCACACCCCAGATTTCCACAGCCAAGTGAGCGTGTGAGCTTGGCTTTAAAAAACGAGCACAGCAAGGGCCACGAACGCTGAAAATGGAAGAGGGAATGGAAGGGACTGCTCCGATATAAAGCATTCATAAAATGCAATATTCTACTTCACTGCGCATGCTCGGAATGAGCAACAACTCTTGTTTGTTTGTTGTTAAGATGGGTGTAAATGTTTTTTTTTTTTATGTAAATGCTGCCTGGGAAAAATTAATAATGGCAGGTCGGCGCTATTCCCATATGACACTCATGACGGGGAAACGAAGCGACCAAAATAAAAATAAAGTAAAGGGCAGGGAGACACGCGTGCACGCAAAGTTACCGAAACCTATGTGCCAACGTATACATATATGCCCCACTCCATCGGGGAATTCTGTAACATTCGCCATTTAGTTAAAGTCGATGCAATCGGCGCACTCTCAATTTCGCCGATCAACCTCAGAACCGTTCAAAAATGCTTAGGCGATAAACTTTTTGTTTTTTTAATCAATGTGGGATCTCCTTTCCCCCTAATATATATACAGGGTTGGGCAGAAAGAAACGCGAGAGACAGAGACTGAGAGAGGAGGGAGAACAGCGCTTTGCAGTCGCTGCCAAGCGCCGGGCAGACTGTGTCCATTAGCCGGCCGGGCTACTTGTCACCCTGATTGAATGCAACGGCGGTCGTCTTAAGGCGCTTGCTCGTAAAATTCCCGCACGGAAGGAAGCGGTGTACACACAATCGCCGACTGCTGACGCGGGCTGCAGCCCGGTTAACGTCGGGCTCCACGTCGTAAAAAGATATCCGCGGGGTCCCGGAATCGGTGACACTTCTTCCGCGGGCCGCTCTCTTAAAGTGAAGTGAGCCGAGAGCGAAATTGCTCTTCCTCGATATGGCTGGGCCACGCTGCTCTGGGGCGAGGCATTGACGCCTTTGTTTACGTCTGGGTGTATTTTTCGGTTTTCGGAACTTCTCTATATTAGGCGAAAATGTTTGATTGTATCTAGTTCCATCGCGTGATTTTGATTTGCTGTTACGTTTGTTATGAACTTTGATCGCCGATCTTTCATGTTTTCTTGGATCACGAAACGTGTTATGCCGACACTTGAACACTACTTTAACGGTAGAGATAACGAGAAAATAAAAAAAGGCGATCGAGTTGCTAAAATTCTTAAACATTGTGCAAACTTGAGACCGAAAAAAAAAAAAAAGGACGAAATAGACAACAAACAGAATGCTTCGCGTAGCATTGTAGATGATCCTTGTACCTTGGTTTCTTTTTCTCTGAATCTCACCGTGTCATTAAATGATTCCGAAACAAGTGGAAATCTTAAATACATTACGATTTGTTACCGATGTCTTCAATATTCTAAGGACAAACTATGTGACACTGTCGTAATATTTGGCCCCTTTATGACTTTACAGTTTCTATCTTACTCTGGTTTTGCTGTATGATTTTTTTGTTTTGTTTTTGAGCAGCATTGGTTTGAGCGATATTCAAAATGTCTAGGAGCATTCAAATTACAGTTTAATTCATCCGGAACGGTGTGGCAATCCGGCGGTGTTTCTCAAATTGGTTCCTTTTTGCAATTCCATTACTTCGGTGCATCTGTTCGAAGCCAAACACAATCTTCATCTGCCCTTCAGCGGCTCACCGATGAGAAAGAAACCAAATGACGTAATCAAGGTTATAAGAAGCGTCAAGCACTTGAAACACTACACGGAAATCTAGCGGGTTGCGCAGACCGGTCATGGTGACGCTAGACACTCCGAGTGTAAATCTTGAATGAATAGAAAGCGCTAATCGGCCCATTAAAGGAGCGGTGCAACGATATTCAGTTGGAATGTTTTTTCACTTTACACGAGTTTACTGGCACTAGTGGAACTCAAGTATGCTCGCACGCAACGCCACTGGCCAAGAAACTCCTTCGTTGCGGTGTAATTTCAAGGACAAAAGCGAGCGTTTTCATTCAATCTCTCCTTTGCAAAATTTGATGACGTAACGTGGGGATCGCAGTACACCCCAATGACGATATTTGAATGCGGTTCATAGATTGGACCCGAGCATTGCGTGGCACTCGATTTGGGCTCGTGATAATTACTATAGCTCGAGAAGCATTCGGGTAGGGGCCCGTGTCCAATCGCTGCAACGACGACAACAGCCGAGCCATAACAATGTCTGGAACTCAGCGCGTGTCCTGTGCTTCGCCAACCCCAGCGCGTGGTTATGATCAACATTGGCGGCATATAATCGGCTCCAGATCACGTGGCCGCTTGTTCTGGCCAACGTTATTAGATTAACTCAGTTACGGAACTGTTCATAGACGCTGCATGCACGAAAAGTACCCCCCCTCACTCACCACGACTCGCCCAGATTCACTCGACGCGCCGCCGGACGGCTGCTTTGGTAACTGAATCGGGATACGTTCGTTTTAATGTCACTAGAAACGTAAAAACCAACGAAAAAAACTCTTTTTGTAGTAACTTTTATTGGAGATTAGTACTTAGTACAAAATGGGGCGGGTGATGTTTTCTAAAATTTTTAGTTTTCAAGGTTTTGCAGCACAATTAATATTGTTTTTATACAACCATGCCTCAGCGGGGATTTCAGGTAGCGCGTCCCGACATAGGCGCATTTTAACTGTGGGGGTATTTCGCGGCGCGTCCGCAAGGGAGACGGGGGTGGAACCCCTGCAACCCGATTGAAGCCAAAACTAGATGTCACGTTCAGTTCCTCGAGTGACCGCTGCGGGAGAAATGGCGGCGTTGTGATCGCCATTTGGCGCTTCAGCTTTGCTCTTTAGAATGCACAGTTATGAAACGAAAATATAGATGGCGCTTCGAACGACTCTAGGCGGATCGAGGTGAGTGAGGGGGGGTACCCTCCTCCGCGGGAGTTCCACAACTGAGGTAATCTAGTAACGTTGACACCAACTCATCTCTGTGACGTCACGGCGAGGTGGTGGCGCGTCGGTCGCACTTCCGGTCTGGGGCTGTGGGCAGAAGTCCCCATGCCAGACGTGTATTCCTGCGTGTTTTTGAAGGGAACCAGACAAAAACCTACTTCTCGCCAAACGCCGGGACTGGGACCGTACCAAAAAAGTCTAGAAAGGTTTGAAGGTCAGTTTTCACGTGCTCGGTTCGTCCGAGAATCTGGATATGTGCCGTGAAAAGGGAAAAGCAGACGCCGTCGGACAACGATTGCTTGGGCGGGAAGCACTTTGGGTTGAATTCACGGATAGTTGCGGTCATCAGATTTATTTGTTTTATTCCAACATGAATGCCAGAAAACCATCAAGTTGTGCGGACCACCTGCGGACTACGTTCAGTGCGTCTTCAAGTTCAAACGGCCGCCTGATCGTTCGAACTGTCATCCGCTCTTTCAAACGTTTTTGCTTGTCGTCTGCTCTCTTAGACGACGCCGGCCCGTAGATTAAATGTTGGCCCGGTACTTGCTATACGAAGTAAGTGCCGGCCTCAAACGACTTAAAATTGAAGGTTGGTAAGCAGGCTCGATGTAAACCGTAAATACAAGGAGATATTGAACATTGTTACCAAAGATCATCACTGACTTGCTATGCCTAATTGACTTGCTCCGATTCTGCTTGCGATTTTCAGTATCGACGTCGACTATCTCAGCTACGGTCCACAATTTTACAGCCCGAGCGGCGTCGCGACTGAAAATTGCGAGCGAAATCTCATCATGCGAATCAGGTTTTAGCGTACATACTGCGGCGTCCACGCGGAATGAATCGCCAAATGTCACAATATTCACGCGAAGTTTCGCGGTGTAACGAGCCTCGGTAATTTCGCTGACGCCGCTCAAGTAGTCAGACATCGCCAGGAAGACGTAAAATCAACAATTCGAACTCGAAAAAGGGCAGGGGGACTCACACAACGCCGACAACATCGCATTCCAATGGTTTGTTAAAGGGCGACGGCGAGCTTCTTGCCCACACCCCCATCGCGCATGCGCGGCGCCGGTGGCGTCCGCTAGGGGCGCTCCGGTTTGTTTGTAAACATGAGTTGGTGTATAGAACTTTTAAAAGAAAACTGGACACTTTTGCGCCTTCTTTCCTTCGAAAGCTCTCTGCCTTTTCACTGCGATGCAACCGCGGAAACGCAGCACGTCAGCCGAATCCACGTCGCCTATTGGGTAAGCCTACCACACCAGCAACGCGATCGTAAACAATAGATAGCCGGCGAGTGTTCCCTAAAAGCTTTGTTAAATAATATTCAGATCCACATTTTGTAGCATAATTAAAGATGTGACGAAAATTGCCAAATTTGATAATGCTGAGAGCCAAGCGCCATCTATCGTGTGGTAAACGAAGGGCGCCGCCTGGTGCATGGCCTCCGAGATCCCGAAGCGCGCGCGCGCGCGCTTCGGGATCTCGGAGGCCATGCCTGGTGATATGGGAGAGACTTTGTTGCAACACGAAAAAAGAAACTCAACAGCCGTTGACTTCGAAGTGAATCTCCACTAAGTAAACACTTTATTTTATTTTACTACTGAACCAGAGGTATTCTTCCAGAGTACCCGCCCTGATTCAAAAGGGTCTTGGTTCACCTGACTGACTGACTGACTGAAGCAACTACTGCACCTGCGCAGTAGGGCCGACCGGGCCGACATCGTCGTTCAGTTACTACTTCGCGACGACCAAAGAACGTTTATTTTTCTCCGTGTTCTTCTCGCGCGTCCCGACTTCAAGCAGCAAGAAAAAAGTACTTGAGACAGACTACGACGAACAAGAACGCTGGATCCACAAACACCCGAGAAAAGCTACAACGGCGACGAATTCACCGGCTCTGACCAAGCGAGCTTGGCGGTTAGGCCTAGCGGCCTAGCAGGCACTCCGACTCGGAACAGCGTTGCTTCAACGGTACTTGGCCAAGACCGTCTGCCCACGACCGGCTGGCGTGCTGAATGGAATATGCCCGGGCGACCCTTGTGGACTCTTCCCGTATTATTATAGTTTGATCGCTGACCTCAATTTTAGATTAAGAGGTGAGGTCAATCTCTTCCCCTTGTTTTCCGAGGCAGTGTTGATGAACACTGTCGTCGAAAAGGGACTCTCGTCGATTCTATCTTCTTGTTTTGTGTGATATAGAGCTCAAATAAACGCCGTATGGATTACCTTCGTAACACGGTATGTACACTTTGTTATTAGTATGCCATTTTTTATTCTGACACGACTGCACGTCACTGTCGAGCTATAACAGTTCGTGGGAGCTACGTGCAATGCCGGTCCAACCTTTCTTTGCCGAGTGTCACGTCAGTATTGAGTTGCAATCGTAAAAGATCGGTCCCGAAGCGCTTACCAACAGCGCGAATACAGCACTTCCATCAAACGCGCGCGTCCGCTCCGAGTGTGAACAGGTATTTACGTGGCTCTTGCGGAGACTGTCGTAGTTCAAACGTATCTTTTTTTAACGTCGGCTCGCTCCTGCATCTCCGAGGCCGCGAAAAACGCCGCGGCAATTTGTTTCCATCTACGTCGCTTTGCAAATGACTGACACGGGCCGCCTTTTACCAACAATGACAGTTGGGCTGGAGTCTTCACCGGAAGACTCGCCGCACTTCCCAACAGGCATACCGGCGTATGGCACTAGTCCCATGCTGTCGCTGTCGCGACATATCTCATTGAATTTCGCTCAGCTGCGATGTTTCCATGCCTATCGCGGCGATGAGAAGCGCCGATTCCGAAAATACGTCGGTGACATCAGTGCCATCAGCGCAGTAAAACCTACCGGCACACCGCCAACTCGCCGCCGCTAACGCTCCCATCTCCTACTGCCGAGAGAGCTTCCGGTTCCGGAAACAGGGTACGTCACGACCGTCAAAATTACGCCGCAGCTTGTTTTGCGGTCAGTTGGAGAGAAAGAAAAAGTCGATATTTCATTAATTTTTTGTGTAGAAGTTAATAAACCGAGACGAAAACGGTTGCCTGTTCGCCATTCAGTGAACATTGACGGTTTAATGTAAAAGTTATCTGGCAAAAGTAAAAAGGTCATTTCATGGTCCCTTTAAGTGGTCGGGAACTCGGGCTTTCAGTTTCTGCGCTCGCGGTTCCTTGTGGTATGTACCTGCGTTCCTTTGTTTGTGAAGCCGTAAACCTCTTTACCACAAAAGGTATCCGCTGCTTGAAAATGAAAAACAAACTATTGTTGCAAAAAGCGAAATTTAAAGAGAGGAACATTCTGTTACTCTCTTTTGGTTACAACAACAACAAAAAAACAAAACAATCTACTTTCAGTTTGTTGTGCATACTTGACGAAGGAATGAGATACTTTTTTTGTGGAAATGTCGACATTTTTAAGTCTTTGATTGAAATAAATGTAAATAGACATAGACATCATGACTTCGACGGTTTTGCCTCTTGTAGATTCCAACGTTCTTGGCAATATATATATATATATATATATAAACGAACATATGCAGATGAATGAACCGCACTTAATCCAGGAATCGAAGCATCAAAGTTTTACCAACCCGCCGAAAGCCAAGATAAACGACGGAGCTATGATTTTGGCTTTCGGCGGGTTCGTAAAACTTTGATTTACTGAATTAAGTGCGGTTCATTCATCTGCATATGTTCGTTTATTTCCTCCTCGGAGACCACGTACGATGATGAAAAGTGCCCGCGTTATATATATATATATATATATATATATATATATAGAGAGAGAGAGAGAGAGAGAGAGAGAGAAAAAAATACTGTTGCGTTGGACGACGAAAAGTGCATAGGAAAGTAAACGTACCTCGAAGCTTTTCGTGGAGTACTCCACGAAAAGCTTCGATGTACGTTTACTTTCCTATATATATATATATATATATATATATATATATATATATATAACATTTTATTTATTTTTTGCGGACCACCAAACACACAGTGAAAGTTCATCCCCTCGCATTTAATACCGACCTCTTCCGAAATTAAATGTAAATATATATATGTATCTATATATATAGGCAAAAGTAAGCTGCGCAGCCACAGCAGCCGTAGGATGATAAAAATAAAAATCCAATTTAATGGCGAAAAACGTCACGCAAGAAAAAAGGGTGAAGTGCCGAAAAATGTGGTATTAGCTTACAAGAATAATCGAGGCTAGGCACAAGAATGCTAGTTACGCGGAGAGAAACAAAAACTTGAAAAAGGACGGAATAAAAGTCAAAGTTAAAACGCAAGAACGTACTTAAATAAATTGTTAAATGAAAAATAAAATAAAGAACTAAGAATAAAAAAAATATCTACGAGCGTTTCCTATTGTTCGCTTCGAATTAACTGAGGAAGATAACACGCTAATATTTCTGCGGTTTACTTTGCGTTTTCGATCTATCGTTCTTTTTCAATGCATACGAACTGCAAGATGGCCTGCTCTTTGCGCACCTCGTGCCTTTGTTTCCAGCCCAAATACGCCACGTGGTTTGATTTCCCCTTGAGGTTACCTGGTGACGGCGCGTCCTTGCACGTCTCGTTATCGCGCCGTTCCTGCGGGTTCCTTGTGTCGCCCTCTGATGGGATTGCTCCTCTTTGCGTTCTGATGGGCGAGGGAGGCATTTTAGAACACTTGCTCACCGTATCATGTGCCGGGTGATCCAAAAAGTGCGCCGTTTTTTTTTGTTTAGCTTTTCGTGCGCATTTAATAACGTATGATTCAGTAATGTTATGAAAAGTATTTGATAAAGTTGCTACGTCATGTGTCACCTCGTAATTACTGAGGCACGAGTCAACTGAATCTATAATAGCTTCGTCATCCCCAGAAAAAGAGTCGCACATTTACTCGTTTGACTCCTTTTTACAGTGCGAAAGTTGGTAGTAAGAAAAACAAGCTTGTGGTCAGATATGCCTTCCGAAACGGTGTGCTTAGTGTCAACTGGAGAATTGCAACACATATAATATCTAGGATATCGTCAATGTTCTGGGAAACTCGAGTATCTTCTGTCACAAGTTGAACAAGATTAAAGTTCAGTATCAATTCGTGCAATAAACGGAAGTATTTTACTTCTGCCGTACCTTATTTAAATACTGCCAGTTAATTGACGGAAGATTTAAGTCATGCGCCAGCATAACGTTTTGGTTAGGTTTGTATGTTTGCTACATGTAAGACCCAATGGTATCTAGGGATTACTTAGATGTGGACGGGGGCCGATAGACTACATCCACGAGAGCTGAGACTCCTCGCTGTTCACGTTGACACCGTGCACTTTCGCTGCCTACTGTTTCATCCATATTGATGTAGAAAAAAAATATGTTTAATACTGAAGCAACTCCCCTTCCACGGGAGCCTCGATCACGTCTAATCATTTAATGAGTTAGGAGGACTACTTCACACTCTTAAATATATACTGGCATCCAAAGTTTTATAAATTCTGTGAGGTGAGGGTCCTATTTAAATGTATATATCTTTTAGCCTCGTGGACTTTATTGACAATCCTCGTTCCATTTGTGAGAACATCGCGCACTTGTTTGATCTTTAATCAGTCACCGTTGCTGCGCTGTAATTGAGAGTTGATACATTTCAGAAACTCATTCTGCTCGTCCCATTCGTACAGATCCGCGGATAGCGATAATAATCGCTGGAGAAGGGAAACAAAGGCGAAACACAAATCTACAAACACAACGAGGTGACTGGCGCGCGACGGAGAAAATCCGCCTGCTCCTGGTATCGAACCAGGGACCTCCCCATTTCCAGTGGTGCGCTCTACCAACTGAGCTAACCAGGAGTCAGACGTCAGTGGAGCAGACGGGTTTTATCAGCTGCCACCAGTCCAACACCAACAAGGGTGAACGGCCTGCATTTTAAGTTTATGATGATAATGCACTTAATGCGAAGGTGTAAGCGAGCCGGACAAGAATAGCGATAATATTCCCTGGAGAAGGGAAACGAAGGGGACAAAGTGCAAAAACGAATCTTTAAACACAGCTAGACGACTGCTGCGCGACTGAAAAAATCCACCTACTGACGTTTAACTCCTCGTTAGCTCAGTTGGTATATTATAATAGAGCGCTCCACTGGGAATGGAGAGGTGCCGGGTTCGAAACCAAGACCAGGCGGATATTTTCATGTATTTCCCTTTCTTGTACCAATAAGAAGGCATATATATATATATATATATATATATATATATATATATATATATATATATATATATATATATATATATATATGTAGTCGGCAGTGTTGGGAAGTACTTTAAGTACATTGTAGTCAACTTTCCGAGAGGGTAGGGTGGGCGTCCTGGTCCGGATGGTGACGACCGATGATGGTGTTCGCCCGATGACAACAGCCCCCGGGAAGTTGATAAAAAAAAACAAAAAAAAACATCTAAAAGTTGTTTGATCCCGCTGAACACATTGCGACGTCGGTTGGCTTTACAGTGGCCAGTGTGGCCACGTTTATTATGAAACAAAACAACTCAACAGTCATGAGTTAAAACTCCAAAATTAAACCCCATACTTTTGTTCCCAGTCTCCCAAAATCGAATCAAAGCCAATCCCCGGGAATCCTCTCCGCACTCCTTTTGTAGGCTCGTAGCAGCCTCCTTTCCCCTCAGGGACCGACCAATCCCTTCAAATTTCACCACTCCCACGTGGTACACTGTTGCCCAATGGTCGGCGAGCTGTCAACCTGGCGTTCCAACCGCCAAATCCAAATTCCTTGTAGAATCGTTTTCTGCATTTTCCGCAGTCTGGCCGGCGCCAACAGCTAAATTATTACATCGGGTAAAAGGCGACAATTTGATACTAAGCGGCGAAACCCCCTATCGACAGGAACATTCGGTTAAAAGCCACACGCAGATCAAAGCGCGGGCTCTCTCCGCACCGAAACCCGAGACGTTTCTTAACGACCGCAGGGGAGGCTCTCCCACCTCGGCCGCGATGACCCCGCGAAAGCTCCCTCCAAAACGCCGAACCCGACATAGAAAGTTAAAAAAAAAGAAAACAACGCCAACGCAACTCCGGAAAGATCACCTTTTCTAACAAAAATCACCTTAAATAATAAGCACGATTTCTCCGTACTTAACACCTCCCCACCAAGAATGTTGCAAGTACACTTGTTGTTCGCGCAACATCAGTCCACACTGTTCGTTACTTCGGAGACACGCTGCACACAGCAAGACCCAGAGTCGTACATTCTAGATTCCACAATGTCCATATAGGTACATTTAAACCCGCAAATCGCAAAGCTCTACAATATGGGTGCAGACACCACTAGGCACTTTATTCCTAATAAAGTTTGCACTAGTCAAGATGAACATTCAAAATAAAACAAAAACTATAGGACTTAAAAAAATGCAAAATGCTCGAAGAAAGGATCTACAGATAACTCTCCGTCTCCGCCAGCGCTTTCCCTAAGCTCTTTCGAGCCTCGACCTGCACGTTTCGAAATATACGTGAGTACTGACAAACTTCTCCCGCAGAGAATAAAGACTATGCACCAAACATATTACGTAGAATATAAAATACTGAAAGGCCGACCGAAAAGCAAAAGGAAAGTTAATCAGGAAGGCAGTGAAATAAACGTACGCTAAAGGCGAAACGAAACACCAGTAGCCTTGCTATCTACCCTCCTAATCTTGGCCGTCTTGTCGTCCAGCTCGTTGCCATCGAAGACGTTCTGAGAATCGCCTGGCGCGGCGCGCAGTACGCGACACTTGCGGATCCCGAGCTCAAACTAAAAGTCTGCTGTCCTCGCGTGTGAGCTCTGGCCACTGGCCGGAGTGGCTTCCTCTTCTCCGTGCCCATTTGGCGCTTGCCGCCCCCGCAGCTTCTTGCGTCCGGACTCCTCCTTCCGGAGTCGCTTGACGCAGCCTCCTTCCTGATCGTCACCCTACGATGTACCGCCGGCCTGACCTTCGGCGACGACACGGTGCCGGTACCGGAGTCGGTGCCACTCTGCAGTCGGAGCTTCCGTCTCGACGCCTGGATCGGAGGAATCAAGGCCCTTTTCGCCGTCCTCTCGCCGTCGTCCACGTTCTCGCCGTGGTCATCCGCGTCGTAGCCCGGAACCGATGCAGATTTGGACCCGGAGCACCCCTCGACCGCCGATTCCGACCTGTCGCTGCACCCCTTGCGCTGCTGCTTCTTTCCAGCGGGGGACGGCCCTTGCGTCCCCAGTGCTGCGGTGACCGGTGTGCCGGGGTTCCCTGGATCCCTGCGCTCGATGTCGCCAACCAGGTTCGTCTCCTCGTCGCCGCCGTCACCATCGCTGTCGCTCTCGCTCTCGCGCCTCCTTGCGTCACCGGATCACCGGCGGGTGTTTCTGCTTTGTCGGCGCCAGCTCTACTCTCAATTTTCACTTCGCGGCCGCAGCAGTCATCGCCGTACGCATCCTCCTCGCGGTCTTTCTCCGGACTCATTTTAGTCTCAGCGCTCTTAAAGGAATACTGAACCAAAGAATTTAGTGTCCTTAAAGGGACACTGACAGGGCATTTATGCTCGCCGAGATTTTTAGTCGTACATGACATATGAGGGCCCAACTACCCAGAACAAAATTTGCGGCTCGAAATTCGGTTTCTTTCCGCCCGAAAACCGCCGATCAAGAACTAGCCGGTTCGAGTCTCGCTCACTCTCTTTTCCTAAGGTATCGATGCGATTACCAAATTTAATCGAAGTCGTGGGTCATTGAAGGCACACAGTCAATATTAAAAATAGAAATAAATATGAAACCCATTTTTTCTGGCTTCTAAAAAGCTGCAATAACGTTGATTAAAAAAAAAGGTGCACACACAACCGGAAGCCTCTGTGCGTTCACTGCGTAGATGGTTCTCAACATGGCGTCGTCAGCGTCGTATCGCGTATCGTGGGACTGGGACTAGCTTGCTGGACGGCGATGGCAGGGGACGACGGGCGTGGGACCTCTACTTCGTTCGCGGTACCGGCGAATCTTTCTTCCTTCGAAAGAGAAATCTTGGATAGAACAAAACAATTAGGATTCGTCGTCGTCTGCTGCGCGGCAGGAGAAAAAAAAAAAAAGGAGGAAAAAAAAAAAAAAAAGCGCGGTCGGGTGTAGCCACGTGACTTCCGCCACTCCCGCTATCCTCTCCACTTCTCCGTTTCGGTTTCGGTTTCGCGCAGTTGCGTTTTTTGGCTTTATTAAAAAAATACGCTACTCTGTTGCAAAATATTAATTGGGTAGTCCTCCGACACCATAATAAAGCGCCTGGCAAAAAATGAAAAAAATTTTTTGGGGGGTGTCAGTGTCCCTTTAATAAGTGGCGCACGTTCTTTCCACGAGCCAGCAGCCGCCGGTGTGCGCGAGCACACGCAACGAAAATGACGTCAAAGACCTCCATTCGCGCTTGAGGACCGTGAAATGCATGGGCTTCGGGCCAAAGGAGAATAAAGACAGGCTTTTCATCTCTACAAGTGAAAGCTACGTGCTTGTTAGACCAATTAATCGCTTACCTTTTACACCAGACATCACTGTGTAGATGAAAAACTTGTCTTTATTCTCCTTTGGCCCGAAGCCCATACATTTCACTGTCATCTTAACCGCGAATGGAGGCTTTTGACGTCATTTTTGTCGTGTGTGCTCGCGCACACCGGCGGCTGCTGGCTCGTGGAAAGAACGTGCGCCACTTATTATGGACACTAAATTCCTTGGTTCAGTATCCCTTTAAACCATGCCGGAGCTAGGGCTGCAAACTCCGGCATCGGCGCGAGGACGGCGCGGGGTTCTTTCGCGAGCTCTCTCATTCCTGTCGAGTCCCTCGAATCTATATCCCTCATCGCCTGAATCTGGGCCAGCTTTACTTTATTAATTTCCAGTTGTAATCTAAGAATTTCACGCGCTATAACTGTCGACCTGCTACCTACTTCATCCTCTGCTCCCGAAGAGCAGCCCTTAGCCCCTGACATTGTGACTTTAGACATTGTGAGCCTCGGAGGAAACAACCCTGGGTCTTACCTGGAAACGAGGGTCCTGCCGTGCCATCACATCCCCGGGCGTCCCTGTGGCTCCGCCGCGATGTTTCCTTCCGTCGGTCTTGAGTCCTTGACTCCCAGAGCCTCTCACTTAGATGTCGCTCCGTCCGCCGCACACAACGCAGCAGGCTATTGCCTCCGTCTTCTCACGCAGATATTGACGGGGCTCACCATCAGCTGACGTCGTGGAGTTCTTGAGTCCCTTGACTCCCGGAGCCTCTCGCTGGGATGCCGCTCCGTCCACCGCACACAACGCAACAGGCTATTGCCTTCGTCTTCTCACTCAAATGTTGGCGGGGCTCACCATCAGCTGACGTCGTGGCGTTCCTCTTGAGTCCCTTGACTCCCGGAGCCTCTCGCTGGGATGTCGCTCCGTCCACCGCACACAACGCAACAGGCTATTGCTTCCGTCTTCTCACTCAGATGTTGGCGGGGCTCACTATCAGCTGACGTCGTGGCATTCCTCTTGAGTCCCTTGACTCCGGGAGCCTCTCGCTGGGATGCCGCTCCGTTCACCGCACACAACGCAACAGGCTATTGCCTCCGTCTTCTCACTCAGATGTTGGCGGGGCTCACCATCAGCTGACGTCGTGGCGTTCCTCTTAAGTTCCTTGACTCCCGGAGCCTCTCGCTGGGATGCCGCTCCGTCCACCGCACACAACGCAACAGGCTATTGCCTCCGTCTTCTCACTCAGATGTTGGCGGGGCTCACCATCAGCTGACGTCGTGGCGTTTCCCTTGAGTCCCTTGACTCCCGGAGCCTGTCGCTGGGATGCCGCTCCGTTCACCGCACACAACGCAACAGGCTATTGCCTCCGTCTTCTCACTCAGATGTTGGCGGGGCTCACCATCAGCTGACGTCGTGGCGTTCCTCTTGAGTTCCTTGACTCCCGGAGCCTCTCGCTGGGATGCCGCTCCGTCCACCGCACACAACGGAACAGGCTATTGCCGCCGTCTTCTCACTCAGATGTTGGCGGGGCTCACCGTCAGCTAACGTCGTGGCGTTCTCGCAACCCGTCGCAGAAAGTCAGCGGGATCCTGTCGACTGCGCCAGTCAACTTCCTCTGGGCCGGATGGTGACGACCGATGATGGTGTTCGCCCGATGACAACAGCCCCCGGGAAGTTAATAAAAAAAAAAAAAAACTAAAAGTTGTTCGATCCCGCTGAATACATTGCGACGTCGGTTGGCTTTACAGTGGCCAGTGTGGCCACGTTTATTATGAAACAAAACAACTCAACAGTCATGAGTTTAAACTCCAAAATTAAACCCCATAGTTTTGTTCCCAGTCTCCCAAAATCGAATCGAAGCCAATCCCCGAGAATCCTCTCCGCACTCCTTTTGTAGGCTCGTAGCAGCCTCCTTTCCCCTCAGGGACCGACCAATCCCTTCAAATTTCACCACTCCCACGTGGTACACTGTTGCCCAGTGGTCGGCGAGCTGTCAACCTGGCGTTCCAACCGCCAAATCCAAATTCCTTGTAGAATCGTTTTCTGCATTTTCCGCAGTCTGGCCGGCGCCAACAGCTAAATTATTACATCGGGTAAAAGGCGAGAATTTGATACTAAGCGGCGAAACCCTCTATCGACAGGAACATTCGGTTAAAAGCCACACGCAGCTCAAAGCGCGGGCTCTCTCCGCACCGAAACCCGAGACGTTTCTTAACGACCGCAGGGGAGGCTCTCCCACCTCGGCCGCGATGACCCCGCGAAAGCTCTGTCCAAAACGCCGAACCCGACATAGAAAGTAAAAAAAAAAAGAAAACAACGCCGACGCAACTCCGGAAGATAAACTTTTCTAACAAAAATCACCTTAAATAATAAGCAGGATTTCTCCGTACTTAACAATTGTACTTAAAGTACTACTTTGAGTAGATTTAGAAAACTTGTACTTTACTTGAAGTACATTCTCTGAGTATGTACTTGTTTTTTACTTGAAGTACTTTTTTCTGATATTTTCCGAGGAAAATACAATTCCCGACTTCAAAGTACATTCCCCAAATTTGGTTTTGTTAAATTTGTATCACGAAATGATACTTTGTCAACTCCAAAGAAATACTGGGAGGGATCGATATTCTACTCTCAGCAGGGACGTGAGCAGACGACGCATCGCTCCGCTTGTTCGGGGACGGCTTTCTAGTAGCTTTTTGAACTCTCGATACTTCTCAGTCGTTCAGCGCAAGTGAGAAGGTTTCAAATATTATAAGGGCAAAGTTAATCATAATCTAGCACCTGAAACTATAGTGAGGAACAATTAAACTTAAAAGTCGAAGAAAAAGACAACACAGGAGAGCGTCACAATGTTTTGAGACATTCTTTTTTGTCTTTTCCTTCGACTTGAAAGTTCCTCAATTTTTTCGCACCTCAATCTCAGGTATCCAATTATGATTAATTATCACCAGCTCGCTTGCACTCACTGATGTCATGCTCTCTCCTAGTATACATTTAACACCCTTGGGTGCAAAAATCCAGTGCAAGCGGCACCAAATTCAGAAGAGGGACTTCTGAATTTATCTAAATTCTTGAAAATAACTACTCTGTGGACACTTGACTTTATCAAATATTCGCCGCTGTTTTTGAAAATAGGTCATGCACCCTGATTACCCCTGGGCAATGCATACCAGTTAAAAAATCACTGTATACGCGTTTGCAAGTCCGGTCTCAGGGTGCCGCCATCTTGCCCAGTGGGGTGCGCTTGGGCGTGGCCATAATCCGATTATTATGCCTTAACAAGGCTTCGTAATCGGATTAGTACGCGTCGGAGCGCACCCCAGCGAGCAAGATGGCAGTGGCCTGAAGCCGGCCTTGCAAACGTGTATAGAGGAATTAAAGGACATAATGAAAGATTGTATTAAAATACTTGCACTTTACTTTGAAAGTACATTGCATTTACAGTATTTTACTTCAAGTACATTGCACCCAGTGTACTTACTACTTTACTTAAAGTACATCACGTGTCATTTACTTGTACTTTACTTGAAGTACTTTTAGGTGTACTTTACCCACACTGGTAGTCGGACACGGCAGGACAACAATGCCCGAACGATCACTACGAAAAGAGGGATAAATCAATTATTTGTTCCAACCTGAGGCAAAGAAGAACAGTGCTTAGGCGTATGTATTAGCCATTGCCGGTCCCACTGGTGCCCCTGAAGAAGTCATTGAATGCTGCTGGTTTCCTACGAGCACTACGAAAAGAGGAATAAGCATATTTGTGTCCAAACATGACAAAAGAAAGACATGGGCTTAGCCGATGGTTGCCCATTGCGGTCCACTGTGCCACCCTGAAAAGAAGTCATTGAATGCGGCTGGTTTCCTACGATTCACATCGAAAAGAGGGATAGATCATATGTGGTATTTCCAAACCTGAGCAAAGAAGACTTCTCACTCAGATGTTGGCGGGGCTCACCATCAGCTGACGTCGTGGCGTTCCTCTTGAGTTCCTTGACTCCCGGAGCCTCTCGCTGGGATGCCGCTCCGTCCACCGCACACAACGCAACAGGCTATTGCCTCCGTCTTCTCACTCAGATGTTGGCGGGGCTCACCATCAGCTGACGTCGTGGCGTTCCTCTTGAGTTCCTTGACTCCCGGAGCCTCTCGCTGGGATGCCGCTCCGTCCACCGCACACAACGCAACAGGCTATTGCCTCCGTCTTCTCACTCAGATGTTGGCGGGGCTCACCATCAGCTGACGTCGTGGCGTTTCCCTTGAGTCCCTTGACTCCCGGAGCCTCTCGCTGGGATGCCGCTCCGTTCACCGCACACAACGCAACAGGCTATTGCCTCCGTCTTCTCACTCAGATGTTGGCGGGGCTCACCATCAGCTGACGTCGTGGCGTTCCTCTTGAGTCCCTTGACTCCCGGAGCCTCTCGCTGGGATGCCGCTCCGTCCACCGCACACAACGCAACAGGCTATTGCCGCCGTCTTCTCACTCAGATGTTGGCGGGGCTCACCGTCAGCTAACGTCGTGGCGTTCTCGCAACCCGTCGCAGAAAGTCAGCGGGATCCTGTCGACTGCGCCAGTCAACTTCCTCTGGGCCGGATGGTGACGACCGATGATGGTGTTCGCCCGATGACAACAGCCCCCGGAAGTTAATAAAAAAAAAAAAAACTAAAAGTTGTTCGATCCCGCTGAATACATTGCGACGTCGGTTGGCTTTACAGTGGCCAGTGTGGCCACGTTTATTATGAAACAAAACAACTCAACAGTCATGAGTTTAAACTCCAAAATTAAACCCCATAGTTTTGTTCCCAGTCTCCCAAAATCGAATCGAAGCCAATCCCCGAGAATCCTCTCCGCACTCCTTTTGTAGGCTCGTAGCAGCCTCCTTTCCCTCAGGGACCGACCAATCCCTTCAAATTTCACCACTCCCACGTGGTACACTGTTGCCCAGTGGTCGGCGAGCTGTCAACCTGGCGTTCCAACCGCCAAATCCAAATTCCTTGTAGAATCGTTTCTGCATTTTCCGCAGTCTGGCCGGCGCCAACAGCTAAATTATTACATCGGGTAAAAGGCGAGAATTTGATACTAAGCGGCGAAACCCTCTATCGACAGGAACATTCGGTTAAAAGCCACACGCAGCTCAAAGCGCGGGCTCTCTCCGCACCGAAACCCGAGACGTTTCTTAACGACCGCAGGGGAGGCTCTCCCACCTCGGCCGCGATGACCCCGCGAAAGCTCTGTCCAAAACGCCGAACCCGACATAGAAAGTAAAAAAAAAAAGAAAACAACGCCGACGCAACTCCGGAAGATAAACTTTTCTAACAAAAATCACCTTAAATAATAAGCAGGATTTCTCCGTACTTAACAATTGTACTTAAAGTACTACTTTGAGTAGATTTAGAAAACTTGTACTTTACTTGAAGTACATTCTCTGAGTATGTACTTGTACTTTACTTGAAGTACTTTTTTCTGATATTTTCCGAGGAAAATACAATTCCCGACTTCAAAGTACATTCCCCAAATTTGGTTTTGTTAAATTTGTATCACGAAATGATACTTTGTCAACTCCAAAGAAATACTGGGAGGGATCGATATTCTACTCTCAGCAGGGACGTGAGCAGACGACGCATCGCTCCGCTTGTTCGGGGACGGCTTTCTAGTAGCTTTTTGAACTCTCGATACTTCTCAGTCGTTCAGCGCAAGTGAGAAGGTTTCAAATATTATAAGGGCAAAGTTAATCATAATCTAGCACCTGAAACTATAGTGAGGAACAATTAAACTTAAAAGTCGAAGAAAAAGACAACACAGGAGAGCGTCACAATGTTTTGAGACATTCTTTTTGTCTTTTCCTTCGACTTGAAAGTTCCTCAATTTTTTCGCACCTCAATCTCAGGTATCCAATTATGATTAATTATCACCAGCTCGCTTGCACTCACTGATGTCATGCTCTCTCCTAGTATACATTTAACACCCTTGGGTGCAAAAATCCAGTGCAAGCGGCACCAAATTCAGAAGAGGGACTTCTGAATTTATCTAAATTCTTGAAAATAACTACTCTGTGGACACTTGACTTTATCAAATATTCGCCGCTGTTTTGAAAATAGGTCATGCACCTGATTACCCCTGGGCAATGCATACCAGTTAAAAAATCACTGTATACGCGTTTGCAAGTCCGGTCTCAGGGTGCCGCCATCTTGCCCAGTGGGGTGCGCTTGGGCGTGGCCATAATCCGATTATTATGCCTTAACAAGGCTTCGTAATCGGATTAGTACGCGTCGGAGCGCACCCCAGCGAGCAAGATGGCAGTGGCCTGAAGCCGGCCTTGCAAACGTGTATAGAGGAATTAAAGGACATAATGAAAGATTGTATTAAAATACTTGCACTTTACTTTGAAAGTACATTGCATTTACAGTATTTTACTTCAAGTACATTGCACCCAGTGTACTTACTACTTTACTTAAAGTACATCACGTGTCATTTACTTTGTACTTTACTTGAAGTACTTTTAGGTGTACTTTACCCAACACTGGTAGTCGGACACGGCAGGACAACAATGCCCCTACGATCACTACGAAAAGAGGGATAATCATATTTGTTCCAAACCTGAGCAAAGAAGACAGGGCTTAGCGATGTTGCCATTGCGGTCCCACTGTGCCCCCTGAAGAAGTCATTGATGCGGCTGGTTTTATACGCTTGGGCTGGGGGCGTTGTCTTCCAAAAGTCAGGGGTCGTTGATGTCACGTGGTGCGCTAAAGCAGACGCCCAGGTGAAGTTCACGCCGTTGGTTCCAGGCTGCTGACATCACTTTTCGGCGCGAATGGTACATGCTGAGCAATGGGCACAGCGTAACCTGAGCAAAGAAGACAGGGCTTAGCGATGTTGCCATTGCGGTCCCACTGTGCCCCCTGAAGAAGTCATTGATGCGGCTGGTAAACGAAGGGCGCCGCCTGGTGCATGGCCTCCGAGATCCCGAAGCGCGCGCGCGCGCGCTTCGGGATCTCGGAGGCCATGCCTGGTGATATGGGAGAGACTTTGTTGCAACACGAAAAAAGAAACTCAACAGCCGTTGACTTCGAAGTGAATCTCCACTAAGTAAACACTTTATTTTATTTTACTACTGAACCAGAGGTATTCTTCCAGAGTACCCGCCCTGATTCAAAAGGGTCTTGGTTCACCTGACTGACTGACTGACTGAAGCAACTACTGCACCTGCGCAGTAGGGCCGACCGGGCCGACATCGTCGTTCAGTTACTACTTCGCGACGACCAAAGAACGTTTATTTTTCTCCGTGTTCTTCTCGCGCGTCCCGACTTCAAGCAGCAAGAAAAAAGTACTTGAGACAGACTACGACGAACAAGAACGCTGGATCCACAAACACCCGAGAAAAGCTACAACGGCGACGAATTCACCGGCTCTGACCAAGCGAGCTTGGCGGTTAGGCCTAGCGGCCTAGCAGGCACTCCGACTCGGAACAGCGTTGCTTCAACGGTACTTGGCCAAGACCGTCTGCCCACGACCGGCTGGCGTGCTGAATGGAATATGCCCGGGCGACCCTTGTGGACTCTTCCCGTATTATTATAGTTTGATCGCTGACCTCAATTTTAGATTAAGAGGTGAGGTCAATCTCTTCCCCTTGTTTTCCGAGGCAGTGTTGATGAACACTGTCGTCGAAAAGGGACTCTCGTCGATTCTATCTTCTTGTTTTGTGTGATATAGAGCTCAAATAAACGCCGTATGGATTACCTTCGTAACACGGTATGTACACTTTGTTATTAGTATGCCATTTTTTATTCTGACACGACTGCACGTCACTGTCGAGCTATAACAGTTCGTGGGAGCTACGTGCAATGCCGGTCCAACCTTTCTTTGCCGAGTGTCACGTCAGTATTGAGTTGCAATCGTAAAAGATCGGTCCCGAAGCGCTTACCAACAGCGCGAATACAGCACTTCCATCAAACGCGCGCGTCCGCTCCGAGTGTGAACAGGTATTTACGTGGCTCTTGCGGAGACTGTCGTAGTTCAAACGTATCTTTTTTTAACGTCGGCTCGCTCCTGCATCTCCGAGGCCGCGAAAAACGCCGCGGCAATTTGTTTCCATCTACGTCGCTTTGCAAATGACTGACACGGGCCGCCTTTTACCAACAATGACAGTTGGGCTGGAGTCTTCACCGGAAGACTCGCCGCACTTCCCAACAGGCATACCGGCGTATGGCACTAGTCCCATGCTGTCGCTGGAGCGCAACATATCTCATTGAATTTCGCTGAGCTGCGATGTTTCCATGCCTATCGCGGAGATGAGAGGCGCCGATTCCGAAAATACGTCGGTGACATCAGTGCCATCAGCGCAGTAAAACCTACCGGCACACCGCCAACTCGCCGCCGCTAACGCTCCCATCTCCTACTGCCGAGAGAGCTTCCGGTTCCGGAAACAGGGTACGTCACGACCGTCAAAATTACGCCGCAGCTTGTTTTGCGGTCAGTTGGAGAGAAAGAAAAAGTCGATATTTCATTAATTTTTTGTGTAGAAGTTAATAAACCGAGACGAAAACGGTTGCCTGTTCGCCATTCAGTGAACATTGACGGTTTAATGTAAAAGTTATCTGGCAAAAGTAAAAAGGTCATTTCATGGTCCCTTTAAGTGGTCGGGAACTCGGGCTTTCAGTTTCTGCGCTCGCGGTTCCTTGTGGTATGTACCTGCGTTCCTTTGTTTGTGAAGCCGTAAACCTCTTTACCACAAAAGGTATCCGCTGCTTGAAAATGGGGGCGTTGTCTTCCAAGAGTCAGGGGTCGTTGATGTCACGTGGTGCGCTAAAGCAGACGCCCAGGTGAAGTTCACGCCGTTGGTTCCAGGCTGCTGACATCACTTTTCGGCGCGAATGGTACATGCTGAGCAATGGGCACAGCGTAACCTGAGCAAAGAAGACAGGGCTTAGCGATGTTGCCATTGCGGTCCCACTGTGCCCCCTGAAGAAGTCATTGATGCGGCTGGTTTTATACGCTTGGGCTGGGGGCGTTGTCTTCCAAGAGTCAGGGGTCGTTGATGTCACGTGGTGCGCTAAAGCAGACGCCCAGGTGAAGTTCACGCCGTTGGTTCCAGGCTGCTGACATCACTTTTCGGCGCGAATGGTACATGCTGAGCAATGGGCACAGCGTAACCTGAGCGAAGATGATAGGGCCTAGCGATGTTTCCATTGCGGTACCACCGTGCACTCGATTAATAACCAGCTCGCCTACCTAATACGTTGTTTTTGTGCATGCTAGGCCTAGTTATACAATCTGTCGAAACCAAGTCTAGCAAAATGGGTAACATTCATGATCTCGAGGTCCGAGCTCAAGATTATAAGCTGGTGTTCGGAAGACAAAATTATAGCAACAGCAAATCAAGCTCAATCACAGTCCAGCCAGCGCGCGCTCGCAGCTCCGGCCAACTACAAAATCCTATTCTCCGTTTCACCCATACGTCCGCCGAAGCGGACGCTACGAGGAATCCTAGCCAATCCCGCTCTGTGGACGTAGTCCTTGATACTCTTCCCGCGCGTCGCTGTGCCCCTTCTTCAAGGTCACGTGACGCTCCTACGGCCTTCGATTGGCTCCGATGGCTCGTAGCATCCGCTGCTCCCGGACGTAAGGTGAAACGGAGTACAGTGCGAAAAGCAGAAGCACAGCAGTAATCTCGTCCTGAGACACTTTTATATAACTGTGGATTCTTGCGTATTGCATTAACAAAGTCGCACAGAATAGTTGACGACCTCCCCCCCCCCCCCCCCCCCTCACCCCCTTCCCCGAAAAGTGACGCAACGGCCTCTCCTCCTTGTTGACCTCATGATTCATTTCCTGCGTGTTCATGCGATGAGTCAAGCGGTGCGACATGTCCAACGAGGCTAAACGTCCAATTGAGACGGAATGTCCGACGAGTCTGAATCTTCAACCACACAGAAGATCCAACCGAGACAGAATGATCAAGGAGACCTGAATATCCAACGTGACTAAATGCCCCAATGAAAAAAAAATATAATATGGCTACGTTAATACCTTCTTTCGTTCCACGCAACGATCCTAAAGAGCCGCCGTGGCAATCCAATTATCGGCGCTCCAAAGAACAAAGTATCGAAGCGAAGCCGAGCTGCCAGATAATTTTGAGGCAGACAACCCCTTTCATAAACACACGCGCCATCCTGAGCTTCGCCGCAGTGTTGCCTTTTCACGCCATCCAATCAGGCATGTCTGACAACCGCTCTCTGGGAAAAGTAAAAGGAGATAACAAAAACCAGTGTAGAGTATTTTACAGTATTTTGTTTCCTCATCACTTCATCGGCTCCGTAAACAGGACTCAAAAGTCTACTCATTATTTTTTTTTTTTTTTCGTTTCGCGTTGAAATTTCTGGATAGTGAATAACAAATATGCGTGAGCAGCAGTGCCACAGGAGACGTGTTAGCCGCCTCTTCTTGGACAGCTTAACGCATTACAGGCTGATTTCTTCGGCTTACGCTACGCAGCGCCCAAGTTGGTCCGCTCCTCGGCCACCTCGTGCGTTTGTTTAGCCGTCCAATGCGTCCGCCTGCTTTCCTTTCCCCCTAACCTAAACAAATGGCGGCGGGCGCTTGCCTGCCTCGTCATCGTTCTCCACGTTGCCCTTTGTTTGGCGTTCTGATGCCCCAAAGACGCATTTTGGAGATTACACTCCAAAAATGTTCGTGCGTTCCCTTTCCTGCGCAACACTGCGATCAACCAATCAAATCCCGCGGATGGCAAACATCAAAATAAGATTAGACCCGAAAAAACATCAAAATAAGATTAGACCCGCAGCAACATATTTTTGATTCTCTCGTTTTTCGTCATTTGTTCATTTCCTTATTTTACTTCGGACTTTTAATATCGGTTTTATTAATCGGGCAATCTCGTTGATTGTCCCTAAATATACCTTTTTCGCTATTTTCGTAATAAAGAATTTCGTCACTAATTATGCCAGCTAGTTTGCCTCCACTCCTCCTCGAATATCCGTCGGGATAAGTTCCGTCCCGTTTTATTTGTGGCCAGGTATAAAAAATAAATATCGTTCGACTCGTCTAAACCTAAAATCTTTAAAATGTTCAGTTTAAATCAACGCAAATACATTCGTAAAATTTATTTTAAAAAAATCATAGAAGTAAAGGAGACTGACTTTGCATTGTTTGTTTTTCGGACACGAACGCTGAGAAAGAAACCTCGGAAATTCATTATTATTTCTGAACTAGTAAGGAGCAATAATTGTGCACATATACAAGAACAAAACCCCTGGATTTTGAATCGCCGATATCTGTACTGTTTCATCGTTTCCTCAATTTGCATCCCTCGCTTAAAGGGATACTGAACCAAGGAGTTTAGTGTCCATAATAAGTGGCGCACGTTCTTTCCACGAGCCAGCAGCCACCGGTGTGCGCGAGCACACGCAACAAAAATGACGTCAAAGACCTCCATTCGCAGTTAGAGGGACACTGACAGGGTATTTATGCTCGCCGTGATTTTTAGTTGTACGTGACAAATGAGAGCCCAACTACCCAGAACAGAATTTCCGGCTCGAAATTCGGTTTCTTTCCGCCCGAAAACCGCCGATCGAGAACTGGCCGGCTTGAGTCGCGCTCACTTTCTTCTCAGTGGTCACGGGCCGTTCTCTAAGGTTTAGACATGACCACCAAATTTAATCAAAGTCGTGGGTCATTGAAGGCACACAGTCAGTATTAAAAATAGAAAAAAATATGAAACCCATTTTTTGTGGCTTCCAAAAAGCTGCAAATACGTTGATTGAGAAAAAAAAAAAAAAGGTAGCACAGACAACCGGAAGCATTCTGTGCGTTCACTGAAAATTCTCAACATGGCGTCTTTTCGCGTATTGTGGGACTAGCGGATGGCAGCGGACGACGGGCATTGGACCTCTTCTTCAGACTGTCGTTCACGGTACCGGCGAATTCTGTCTTCCTTCGAAAGAGAAATTTTGGACCGATCAAAAGAGCTGGTATTCATCCCGTACGACACGCCCGACCAGCGAGCCGATTGCACAAAGACGTCGCCGAGCCGTCGTCCCTTCTCGTTGCTGAAGACCTAGCTCGCTCAAACGTCAAGCACGAAGTGCGTACTTCGAGTTCAATACGCACGCGTACGGTTTATTTACGAGGTGCGAATGTGGCGTCTGCGTCGTGCTGCCCGACTTCAAGCCGGAAGTGCATGTAATCAGTGATGTATTGAAGGGAAAGCGGCAGCAAACTTCCGACATACAGTCTACCCGGCTCCATTAGTACGCATGTGTGAGTTCCTTCAGTAGCTCAGTGGAGAGACATCTGATTCACACGCAGCGGGCACTGGTTCAATTCCTGGTGTGGGTGCGCCATTTTTTTTTTTTGGTCAAGCATTTTGCGATGTTTACAGTTCTTTTTTTAACAATTATCACTGAAAAAAACAATTGTTGTGGATGATACGTCACTGAACTAAATGGTATGGGATTCCATTTTTGACACCTGCGAACTCAATGTAGTCACTTTCCACAAAATGCAAGGAGCATATGAATCGGATAGCGTCCGCTTTCCGAGCTTCGCGTAACTGTTCTACAGGAATTTCAGCCAGCCATTGACCCCGACCGGTTGATCTTTCGGAAACTTGTGCACTCTGCCGCACAATGCCACTTTCAGATGCAAGACATGTGAGGCAATTCTTCACACAACATCTTGGGAGTATTCTTGTCGGAGCCGATCACAGGAATTCACCACACTACGGCACTCGGGCACTCACTACTAATTGCCAACACTTAAATGTACAAAACAACTCATCTTGAGTACAGAACAGCGAGCGGAACAAACATAACTGCAAAGCAATCGCATGGCGAACGAACGCATTTCGTCTGCTACGTGCGGAGAAAAAAAAAAAAAAAAAACGCACGGTCGGGTGTAGCCACGTGACTTCCGCCAGTCACTCTATCCTCTCCCCATCTCCGTGCGGTGCGGGAGTTTTGGTTTCGGTTTCGAGCAGTTGCGTTGTTTGGCTTTATTAAAAAACTATGTGACTCTGTAGCAAAATATTAATTGGGTTGTATTCCGACACCATAATGAATCGCCTGACAAAAAAGGAAAAAAAAATTTGGGGGGTGTCAGTGTCCCTTTAAGATGATAGTGAAATGTATGGGCTTCGGGCCAGAGGATAATAAAGACAAGTTTTTCATCTACACAGTGGTGTCTGGTGTAAAAGGTAAGCGATTAATTTGTCTAACAAGCACGTAGCTTTCACTTGTAGAGATGAAAAGCCTGTATTTATTCTCCTTTGGCCCGAAGCCCATGCATTTCACTGTCCTCTTAAGCGCGAATGGTGGTCTTTGACATCATTTTCGTTGCGTGTGCTCGCGCACCCCGGCGGCTGCTGGCTCGTGGAAAGGGCGTGCGCCACTTATTATGGACACTAAATTCTTTGGTTCAGTATCCCTTTAATCTATGGCTCCAAGCCGTCTGTCCAACAGGAAAACGGGAAAAGGGGGGGAGGGTGTATATTTACAACCGCAGAGCCATGCCCTCACTTTAACACAATAAGGTACAATTAACATCAGCCAACTGGAAAAATAGGGGTAAAACAAATACTTTTTTGTCCCCGACTCCGTGCTAGTGAAAATGCTCGTTTTCAGCATTTTTTTTGTGTGCATTTGTGATAGCGCAGCTATTCTCGCGCATGTAATTACAGCCGTACTCGGAAGTGAAAAAGCAAGGAAGAGAAACGAGGCCCAGAGTATTATTTCCTCGTCAACAATTACGTTCGCTTTAGCGTCCCCCTCGTAGCTTTGAACCTATTTTCATGCGTTTAAAAACGGAAGTGCAGCAGCAAATACAAGAGAGGCTTTTAGGGCAGAGCCTTTCCCATTTTTTTCCCCGAGTACCTATGTGTGTAGGAAGCCGCTCTCCCGATTGTCTGCGGCTCGCTTCAAAGCGCCCGTGCAGGGACGGCCCTCCGGGGACTTAATTAAATAAGTCCCGAATCCGAGGTTTTCTTTTTCTTCCCCTCCACCTTATATACCTTCCTCCCCGATTGTACGGGGAAGGAGAACAAATATTCTAGTTTTATTGCGTTTAGGGAAGCGACGGCGGGAGGCGGTCGTCGGTCGGATCCGAGTGTCTCCTTCTATGCACTTATTTCTTTTCAGTTTCCGCGGCTGGCGTTTGCTGCCAGGAACGTTTCGGCAATACTCGCGGGGGCACAATCGACCCATTTCCTATTGGGGAATATTGCTTAGATAAGAAGGGCCTCGCGAACAGCCCCCTCGTTTTTTTCTTTCTTTTTTCTCCAGCTCCCGCTTTAGCGGCGCGGTTTCAGCAATACCGAGGTTGGAAACGGTTTCCATGACGGAAAATAAAATTAAAAGGAAGGGCGCGGACGGAGGCCTCGGAGTCGCGTTTATTTCCGCCTCGGGAGCGGCGAAGCCAGAGTTGCGGCGCGTGCGAAAATAAAGCGGAAGCAGAATCTCAGGAAGCACGGAGACCGAGAGGATCTCGCTGCTTTCGTTTCTGTTTCGTTTTTAATCGAGTTTGCGCTCGCGCGGCAATCATGGCGGTTGCTGCGTGGAAGTGCCGCGGCGATTTCAGGTTCGACGAATCAAGGGCGTTTAACACCGGGAAGTCTAGATGAAAGTTGTTTCGGTCGAATGCGTTCAGGATGTAAATTACGACGAAACTGTACACAGGGAGATGCGACGATCACGAGGTAACGACGTAGGAACACGAAAGAGAAATGTATGTTGCGCTTTCTTAATTTCGAGGTTTTCTTTCGTTGAAAGTTTCAAGGCGCCTTGTACCAGTGATGCGTAGAAGTGTGGGAAGCCAATCGAGCTAGACGATGACAGAGGGAGAGAGGACGAAGCAGAAGTAACTCCACTCGGTTTCGCCCAGCTGCACTGCACAGCCATTGCAGAAACGGCGCAGACACGGTGACACCTGCGGACACTCTTGAAGCACATTCGAGTCATGTTTGCTTCGTACATACGTACGCTTCGAACATCTATGCGGGCCTTCTTTTGTCCGTCGAATGCCGTCACACGAGCAATGCTTCAGACAGTGTCCGCACGCTGTCGTTTGCATGATGCGCATTAGAAGTGGGAACGCGGCAAAATCAGAACGCACTTAGGTACTGCTCGAGCCCCTTGACGTGCTCCTCTTTGTCCGACAAGTAGCGTCAAAAAGCTCAGGCTCCGTGCCGCTTTGGAAGCAAATTTCGGGGCAGCGTCGAAATGAGCGACCCTTGGAAGCGAACGTGACGCAGCAGTCAGTCCATGGCGTGTGCCTCGCGTGTTCACGCCACAGTGCTGCTTGTGATGTTGGAAGAGAGGAGAAGCGCCGATACACTGATCTCACCAGCCAGTTTGACTATGCCACCGCCGCCGCAGTGCATCCAGGGAACTTTAGTCTTTCTGCACGGGCGACAACCTCGCTGCAGTGTGCGGAGCGCAAGAAGGCGCGAGGCTGTCACGGACACCACCGCCTGCTTCCTGCCAACTAAAGTTATGGCGGCCTCACGCATGCGCCGAACGCTCGCTGTGATGGGATCGACTATTCATCGAGAGGCTTTAGATGCTCCCAGCTCACGGGGGAAATCAAGTGGCGCTAAAAGCGCACCATTACAATGTCCGTCGTCTTTCTGTTACCACCGGCGGAATCCATCGAGCTGAATAAATGCGCCGGGCACTCGCGTTCTTTTAGAGCGCAGTTTTTAGGCCCCGTTTCCTCGTATGTCGGCGTCGCCGTCGACGTAACTGCCCCGCTAAATTTAGCGGGAAATTAAATTGGTGTTGAAGTCACGTGACGTCAATTTTCCCGCTAAATCTAGAGGAGAAACTGAATTTGTTCGTGGGTGACGTGACACGAAGTCATGTGACGTCATTTTCCCATTAAATCTAGCGGAGAGGCTTAATTTAAAGGTCAAACCAGGATTAATAAAGCAAAGTTTATTCAACCGCCCCCCTTTGTATCTAGGAGATTAGACCACTCAAAAAAAAAAAAAAGGGAAATTGGCACCCCGAACCAACGTTGTGAAATATTCCTTTTTTCCAAACACTATTAAAGAGTGGAATCACCCACCAATTGACACCGTTTCTATCTCGTCGAACTCAATTCTTTTTAACAAACTGTCACGTGGCAGCTGGGCAGGCTGACATGACTAGGACGATGTTTTGATCCTTCACTCTAAGCCCGGTCCCACTTAGTAAAAGGGACATTTCTTCGATTTTTTCCCACTTAACTTTAAGCGGGGCGATAGACCTCTTAGGGCCGGTTGCACCAACGCCGCTTAGCGCAAAGCGGAGCTTAGCCGGGAACCTAAGCTAAGTTTCGGTTTCGTTCGGTTGCACCAAAATCGCTTATCGCTAAACCTAGCACTAAACTACGCTTATCGTAAGCGCTCAACATTGGGCGCTTTGCTTTTGGTTGTTTCTTAATCCTGGATTTAAAACATGGCGGCTGGTTTGTGGCGGTCGACGCGGTGGACGAAATTGGTTGTACAAAGTGCTTTAGGCTACAACAGCGTGAGAGTCTCGACAGAATGACCTTCGATTGTGACAAGGATGCAAAATATTGTCGCGTGAAGTGTTTATAGACCCCTGTTTTCAAGCTGGCTCTCCACTCTCAGTGCGTG
The DNA here is from genome assembly GCA_013358835.2 of Ixodes persulcatus. Taxonomy (NCBI): domain Eukaryota; kingdom Metazoa; phylum Arthropoda; class Arachnida; order Ixodida; family Ixodidae; genus Ixodes; species Ixodes persulcatus. The sequence goes on along the minus strand of JABSTQ010009313.1, from coordinate 69,827 downwards.
TTAGCCCTAACCGAGATACGTACGGAGCTGTGGGGCTCACGTCTGTCTTCCCGTTGGGTATTCTGTCAACGAGCTTATTCGTATGTATACCTTACTGATTTTCGCGTAACTGTAACGTATTGTTATTTACCTGCTTGTTTATTTCTACTTGCAACGCATGTCCTTCAATCCGATCAGCGCGTTGAATAGTGGCAGTACATGATCTCGGCGATCAGCTGATTGTCGACACTTCTGCCGTTTGCATCAGATTGCGGCGCTTTTAAATTATAAAACAGCGAAAAGTCAATTTCTTTCGTTTTCTGAGTTTCGAGACAATCTTCAGTGAATTTTCCTTGTCTCGCGAGTAGAATCTTGGCTTCAGAAAACTGTATTGTTCCATAACCGTAACTTTTCTGGTGATCGCGCTTTTTGGAAATATTTTGCTTTATATCTTTCATTCGTGGCGACGACAACTTCTATTCGTGGCGACGACAACTCGACAACTTCTATTCGACGATTTCCGGGCATTTTTGCAGCTGCCGTGGCGAGTTCGTCACTGTTTTGAACTTCATCGGTCTCAGGCATGACTTGATTTTAGTAGTGATCTTACCTGCCTACTTATTCTCGATGATGTTTTGTCTTCAGCGATGTAGCGAGTAGAGCGTCCTTCTCGCGTTCGGTGTGATTTGGGGCCCCCGATGGCTCCTTTATCTCAAAATGTGAGCACGAGAACTACTGTCACTGTCAAAATATTCTGTTATCAACCGATAATAAACACACAATCACAGATGTAAAGAGGATTCGTGTTTATTTAAAGCGTTGACTCCTGTTTTTGAAAGTTAAGCGAAAAAAATGATTGAATTTGCAGACCTTTAATTCGTTACTCACCGAAGAAATACAGCGAAAAGCAGACGCCGACGACGGCTACTACAGCAGGTTTTTTTGTTTACATCACGAGATTCCTCTCCGCCAATCGTATTCGTCCCTCTGAGCGTTCCCTAGTTCGCTGTGTTTGTCCCTATATTCCCTAGGCAAATCCAGCATTTAGCTAGGGGCGCGTCTGTAAAGCCGGGTTAACGTTGGTGCAACCGGAATTTAAACCCGTGCTTACCCGAGCTCGGTTTAGGGCGCTAAGCCGACTTAGGAAAGAGCCGCTTTGGGTTAAGGTAAGCGACATTGGTGCAACCGGCCCTTAGGGCCGGTTGCACCAACTTCGCTTACCTTAACCCAAAGCGGCTCTTTCCTAAGTTGGCTTAGCGCCCTAAACCAAGCTCGGATAAGCACGTGTTTAAATTCCGGTTGCACCAACGTTAACCCGGCTTTACAGACGCGCCCCTAGCTAAACGCTGGATTTGCCTAGGGAATGTAGGCACAAACAGAGCGAACTAGGGAACGCTCAGAGGAACGAATACGATTGGCGGAGAGGAATCTCGTGATGTAAACAAAAAAACCTGCTGTAGTAGCCGTCGTCGGCGTCTGCTTTTCGCTGTATTTCTTCGGTGAGTAACGAATTAAAGGTCTCCTAGTTAAATCATTTTTTTTCGCTTAGCTTTCAAAAACAGGAGTCAACGCTTTAAATAAACACGAATGCTCTTTACATCTGTGATTGTGTGTTTAATATCGGTTGATAACAAAATATTTTGACAGTGACAGTAGTTTTCGTGCACATTTTGAGATAAAGGAGCTATCGGGGGCCCCAAATCTCACCGAACGCGAGAAGGACGCTCCACTCGCTACATCGCTGAAGACAAAACATCATCGAGAATAAGTAGGCAGGTAAAATTACTACTAAAATCAAGTCATGCCTGAGACCGATGAAGTTCAAAACAGTGACGAACTCGCCACGGCAGCTGCGAAAATGCCGGGAAATCGTCGAATAGAAGTCGTCGAGTTGTCGTCGCCACGAATAGAAGTTGTCGTCGCCACGAATGAAAGATATAGAGCAAAATATTTCTAAAAAGCGCGATCACCAGAAAAGTTACGGTTATGGAACGATACAGTTTTCTGAAGCCTAGATTCTACTCGCGAGACAAGGAAAATTCACTGAAGATTGTCCCGAAACTCAGAAAACGAAAGAAATTGACTTTTCGCTGTTTTATAATTTAAAAGCGCCGCAATCTGATGCAAACGGCCGAAGTGTCGACAGTCAGCTGATCGCCGAGATCATGAACTGCCACTATTCAACGCGCTGATCGGATTGAAGGATATGCGTTGCAAGTAGAAATAAACAAGCTGGTAAATAACAATACATTACAGTTATGCGAAAATCAGTAAGGTATACATACGAATAAGCTCGTTGACAGAATAACCAACGGGAAGACAGACCTGAGCCTCACAGCTTCGTACGTATCTCGGTTAGGGCTGACACGCACTGAGAGTGGAGAGCCAGCTTGAAAACAGGGGTCGATAAACACTTCAAGCGACAATATTTTACATCCTTGTCACAATCGAAGGTCATTCTGTCGAGACTCTCACGCTGTTGCAGCCTAAAGCACTTTGTACAACCTATTTCGTCCACCGCGTCGACCGCCACAAACCCTCCGCCATGTTTTAAATCCAGGATTAAGAAACAACCAAAAGCAAAGCGCCCAATGTTGAGCGCTTACGATAAGCGTAGTTTAGTGCTAGGTTTAGCGGTAAGCGAATTTGGTGCAATCGAACGAAACCGAAACTTAGCTTAGGTGCCCGGCTAAGCTCCGGTTTGCGCTAAGCGGCGTTGGTGCAACCGGCCCTTAATATTACATGAGGATGCTCCCCCTTAATTAAGTGGGACACCACCCCTCTTAAAGTAAGTGATACGGCGTCTCCCTTAAATTCGAGGTCAGTCTCCCTTTGTAAGAGGGACATTTTTGAGATATTTTCCCCCTTAAATTTGGAGGGACGGTGGCCTGCTTAAAATGCTGGGGTATAGTCCCCCTTAAGTCGGGGTCACACTGCTTATACATCGTACAAAATACATTCTGCAGACATGTTCAAAAACGAGTCACCGCGACATCCGTGCCTCGTACGCCACGAAGCAACCAATTAAAGAGGTAGCTTTGTCACATGGCATACAAAGCACGGATGTCGCGGCGACTCGTTATGAACATGTCTCCAGAATGTATTTTGTATGATGTATAAGCAGTGTGACCACGACTTTAGGTTATCTCTCTTATTGTATCGTAGAATTTCTGCTCCTTCGTGTTTTGACTGTAAGCTGACATGCTGCACTGCAGTGATAAAGTTCTCGCACCTTCGCTGATATTGTTCAAAGTTATTTTGTGCTGCATAACGGAATTGAAAATTGATAAACGGAGTAATGTTTGATAAACGGAATCAATATGTGAAATAAAACAGTAACAATCTTTTAAGATAAACATGTGTTTTATTTTTCATGAAACAAGAAAAGATATTGAAATGTCTGTATCAAAAGAGTAATGTTATAACGATGTTTTGGTAGCTTATACAGATAAAAAAAGACGTTAAAATGACGCCAGAAACTGGCGTTTCTCGGGAACTATAACACAAAAAATTTCGTGCCGCAAAGTGACTGACTCCTTTTGGTTATTATTAGAAATAACAATCCAACGGTGCTGAAAAACAATTTTTTTCAGCGGATATCACAAAAAAATAAAAATACACTCTAAAAAAAAAGCTTGTGCGTCTAGTTTCCCGCAAAACACTTGGAAAGCCAATCACCCCAACTCACAAAGGCAGCTCAGCGAATGTCGATACCGAAGTACATGATTATACCGAAAAAAATGCAGTCTGATTTGTGACACTAAGTAATACAAGCGTGACGTTTTGCATTGCTTAATGTCATAACTCAGACTGAGTTTTTTGGTCTCATCTTAAGTTTCGGCATCGTGATTCGCTGAGCTGACTCCGTGAGTTACGGTGATTAGCTATCCAAATGCTGTTCGGGAAAGTAGATTCCTGCGCTTTTTTTTAGAGTGTAGTTATCTGCTTCATTGAATTAAAAACAAATTACTCGGCGTTTGTAACCGCTGATTGCAGTAACCAACGCCGAGTATACTACTGTTGATGGCAATTGCCATCAGGAGAAGCTCAGAATTTGTTATTTTTGAACGGCCATATGCAATTTTCTGAGCTTCTTCGACATAAACTGAATCGAAACTTGTCATTCTCAACGAGCAGACACTAGAGGAGTCCAAGGGTTTGTCCATATGCCGCAAGGTGGGAGAGTCCTGTTATGTAATACAGCCATAAGCACATGACTAGTGCCTCCTCCGGAGTCGTGCTAGCGGAGAGTTTCACTGACCGGTTCCCAGAAACGATCTGTTTCTCCGAACCGAAGAAAGTCTTGGGTCCTGGAACTCTTTCGTCAGGGGTACGGTCGTCCTGCAAGCAACAATTGTTCAAAAATTGCGTCAGCGTCAACATTACATTTCTATTTTGGCAGCCGCTTTTTCACGTACCATAGGTGATGAGAGAACTTCTGTCCAATCGAGTCCGGAGGATGGTCTTCAATGTTCAAGAATGTTGTTGGGTTGTCTCTGCAGAAGGCCCCTTTTACCTCCTCCAGTTTTCCCAGCATGGTGACCATTGTGCGTTGGAACCGAAGCAGTGCATCCACCTTTAGCTGAATGAAAGACCATATTGTTTTCCTTTAGATGCAGAGAGTGGGAATTAGGAAGAAGGTAATGAAGCGCTTGCACCTGTTTCCAAGCAGGCGGTAGGAAACAAATGCGAAAATAAAGTGCAAACAGTTAAAAGATTCCAAACCCAATTCGTATACGATGTAATAGCCAGCGACATTAGCTTATGACATAACTTCAGCGACTGTTAATATTTGACACGAGAGTTGACTGCTGTTTTATGTAATTTACAAGAATCGTTTTTGTATTACCAAGACAAAATGAGAACGCACTTAGTAGTATCGGAACATTAGAAGCCCCATATGCTTTGGAAACATGGATTGCATTAGCGGCTTGAAGCTGCAGAAGAGATCTGATGCATGTTTTAGAAAGCAACATAATCAGCTAAAGAATAAATTTCTGTAGACATTTTGGAGCAAGCCATTCCTTTATTCTTTTTTTTTTTTTTTTTTTCAGAAGCAAAGCAAAGGCCAACGGAACGTAAATAGAGCCTACCTACATTTCAGAATGCAAAAAGTTCATAATTACCGAGTTCGTTGTGGGCCACCGCTGCAGCCTTCCCCTCCTTCCGCAGACGGTGCGACTGGTGCGACGCCGACGCAACGCGAACGCGCGGAGGAAAGAGCCTTTTTTTCTTTTGTGTATTGTTTGAATTAGAAGCTCCCCCCACCCCCAATCACACACACTATGGCTTTTTGCTAGCCTCCCACGTGAAGCAAAAGTTCATATTCACTGGAACGCTAACGATGTCTACAATATAACGTTGCGGTGTAAATTGGTGTAATGAATTCTAAGGGAAAACAAAAGCAAAATCGCCAACATTGTTTCCGTCAATCAACGTTCTCGGGCGGTCAACCGCAAGCATTTAGAGTACACAACGAGAAAGAAATCGGCGAGCCAAGCTTACGAACACTGAGTTCCCGAGCTAGGGTGCCTTTATGTTCGTTTTGCCTTAGGAAGGGTGATGCCATCCTTTCTAGTACCCGATGCCGACAGTGCACACTCACGGATAAAATACGAGGAAATTGCCGGCAATAAAATGCCGGCGTGGCAGTGCCAAAGCTAGCAGCTTGAGATGGGAGCAGAACGAACGCGCGTTCGAAATTAAAAAGTAGACAAAAGCGTCGGACAGAAAATGGTCCGATATCACCAGCTTAAGACAGACGCGTACACATTGGGACACCCTAGCCCGCTAAAAGTGTTTTGTGCGAAAGACAGCCCTGCGGCTCACGGCAGGGCAAACGGTGAGCGACGCTTTGTCCTAACAGAACGAGCAGATCCAGGAAGCGACCGCGGACTACTCTAGTCATCTGAAAACTCTCACTCTACATGCAAAGCTCGTGCATTTCACAGCCAGCGTGAAATATTGATGGCTCGTTATTCCAACCCGCAACGTACCCAAAACAAAAGCGTCAATATAACAGAATTACTCACCCGAAGGAAGTCAAACGAGCAGCATGACGCTTGCGACTCTCCAGCCACGACCGTTGCCAGCTCTCTCCGTGAATTGCGCGAAGCCTTAGCACCGTCTGAACTCTTTGCCGTGGATTAGTGAGCCTGCACCTCTCCTCTTGACCGAACTACATTGGTCCAGTTAAGAGGGGCCAGTCCCCTCTTAATATAAAGGGACACGCGTGAATTTTTCTGTCGGTCTTTTCTACTCAGAGGGACCACGGAAATGGTTTCCTTGGTCTCTCTTAATATGTTGGTGTCCCTCTAGATGTTGCTATTTTATTTTTCCATTTCCCTCTTAAAAAGAACTGTCCCCCAGAAAGCCTCGTTGTCCTCTCTAAAATCAGAGGGACAGTGTTTTTTATGAGAGACCGGTTTTAGAGTATTGCGGTGAGAATTCGAGTGATTACTGGGCGTGATACTGCTGATCACGATGTAGATTACCCGAGACTGTGTTAAAAACTGGGAAGCTTGGCCGAGGAAAAAAGACAGGGGAAAAGAACGTCTCAAACTCAGCTACTGCGTTTATTTCCTCAACTCCTTATATATCCACAACCTAATCACCGACCACCGACGTCACAAAGTCAACTTTTTACTTTTAGCCTTTACCTTTTACCTAGCTTTTAGCTTTTACCACAGTCTCGGGTATTCTACATCATGAACAACTTCCAGCCAGCTCGCCTGCGCACTCACTGTTTTTTCAGTGACACTGCTGTATGTTTAGTTGTTCCTACTTTGGTTATTTTATACTCTTTGAACGTAGTTGATAAAACTACGTCTGCGTTTTTCTACTCATGTAGAAAAACGCAGAAAAACGCGCGGCAAGCGAGAGTTAAGTGTTTTTGCTGTTAGCGCATATTTTTCTCAGCGGATGTTCTTATTTGGCAGGTAGCTGGTGTGCGAGCAACCAATGAGGCTTTTATGATATTTTATCATATTCTGGGCTCGCTTTTGTTCATGAGCGTGTTTTCCTGTTAGCTTGCGTTTCCTCGTTTCTTTTGGTACATATGCACGAGTGTATTTCTACCTTCACAACTGATCATGTACCCCCCCCCCCCCCTGCAATAAAAATTGTGTTGAGGTCACGTGGCGTCAATTTTCCAGCTAAATTTAGCGGGGAAACTGTAGGAGGAGGGGAGGGTATAGAGGAGGGGAGGATACAAAGCAGGAGGAGGAGAGAAGATGATGAGGAGGGGAGGAAGAGGGAGGAGGAGAAAATGGGGATGAGCGGGAGGAGGGGTGGGGAGGGGAGGAGGAGAAAATGAGGGGGGGAGGGGACGAAACAAGAGGATGAGGACAAGAGGAGGTGGATGAGGAGGAAAGGAGGAGAGAAGTAGGAGGGGAGCTGGACGGGAGGAAGAGAGAAGAAAAGGAGAGGAGGAGGCTCATGCCCTCCCCTCCGTATCCTCCCCTCCTCCTCAAGAGCTGCGCTCTAATTTCGCGTTACAGAGATTTGTAAACGTCTCTCATTTTGCTTTCATCTGTGTTTGTTTATTCTCATTGCCCTCTGGTAACGGGGTAAGATATAAATAGGCAGAGCCGTTTATATCGAGAGAGTTTGACTCTCGTGAGGTGATTTTGACAGTCTGGCCACCAGAGCAGAGTCGTCTGACGACCGGCGCATGACTACTTCCGTCCGCCATTTTGGGGCTCGGACTCGGGAATTCTATGCGATTTTTCAGGAATAAAGAAGATAAACAAGAAAAGACATTGAATGTTATCGCGAAGTCCGTTGGCTCTAGCGGGCAACAAGCTCCGCCCATTGGCCAAACTCTCCCAGTATAAACGGCTCTGTATATAGGCGAGGACACGCAGCACGGCGAATGCTGCGACGCCCAAACAAGGTCCTCTCGGAGCGCCTCTGAGGAGCCTCAGCAGACAGCGTCTCCGCCGTCCAAACGTTCGCACCAAGGAAAGGGTTTCGTTTTGTGCGCGCGCTCTGTCAGCTCGGAGCGTTTGTCATAGCCTCCTCTATACTCACACATTAGTTAACTTTCAAGAATTATTCCTCGCTGAAATATATATTAAAAAAAAAACCTTAGTCGTTTTTTAACTTGCTGCGGTCCACTCTGCCACTTTTCATATTTTGGGGGCATTTGTAGGAAATTACTTTATGGCCGTTGAACAAGTTGAATATACGAGAAGTTTTATTGCAAATTCTCCCGCGAGAAGTCACGAGGTTGCTTCTGATGTAAACATCAAGAGTCGCGAATCGTTCCCTAATCGCTTCACTGATGCAGCGTGTTATTTCGCTTCGCGGCTCCACGAGCAATAAATTTATTGGAAATTACAGGAAGATGCATTTGTGGATTCCTAACTAATGCGTTAGCATGACGCTTGGAAACGCCACACACGTCCCCCTTTGGGAAACGCTATTCAATCCCCACCCTGCCCGTTTCGATCTGGATCAGCATCGTACCGGCGTGCGGTCATGTATCAATACTGCGTGATGCACGTTAACGACCCAGGCTAGCGGTTGTACTGCACTGGCTAAATTGCTCATCTACAGCTGGGAGACTCGTCGCCCGTTGAGGCAGACCAAGTTCTGGGCTGTATAAACATACACACGACCCAATATTTTTTGGGAAACGCTAACGCTGACGCCTTCACTTATCTCTTTTGGCTTTCTTTTTCGCTTCATATATATATATATATTTGCTGCCTTTCTTCGGCCTCGTCACGGGGTCAGTGGTAGCGTTTCCCAAAGGGGGAAGTGTGGGGCATTTCCTAAAGGTCATGCTAACGGATTCCCTAAGAATCCACCCATCTGTACTTTGCCTGTCAGAGTACGTCGAAGCCCTTGCATACGGTCATCTATATCACTCGTGCAAAGAACATCTATTCCACTCGTGGAGGGAACCGCATCCATCGTTTTAACTACAGACCCACATCACAACCTACGCACCGCTACTACGAAAACCAAAAGCGAAGAACAACCGGCGACGACATAGCGGCAACTGAGCACGCCCGCATTCCACCGCGCCGCGGCGCAACACCTCCTAGATAACAAAGCCGGAGTGCTGAATGAGATGACGTCATCAGAGAAGGCCAACCCTGGGCACAGATTGGACACGACGACTCCGTCAACGTTCGGCTCAAACTTGACTCGAAGAAGAGCTAAGGCAGCACTCGTTTCAAATCTGTGTCCAGCCTTCACTGGTTAAGCCATCTCATTCAACACTTCAGCTTTGTTATCTAGGAGGTGTTGCGAGACGCCTCCTCCTTTCTGGCTCCACTCCAGCTGTGTGCCTGACTTTGACGAAAGCGAAAGGGCTCGTTTTCACGAAAACCAGGCGGTGTCTGTCAGTTTGTCAGCGCCGTGCAGCGAGGGTGAGGTGGACACACGCTGACGTCAGCGCTTCGGACCAATGGGAGCGTCGCACGCGTCACCCTCTCCAAATCCTTCTTCCTCTCTCCCCAGCGCTGACAAACGAAAGGCACCGCCGGGTTTTCGTCAAAACGAGCTTTCTAATGCTAACGCATTGAAAAAAAAAAGAATCTGCGCTACATTGTTTGATTGAGAACTAATGCCTTATTTATGATTGATTCACATGCTGCGATTTTGCCCGAAACTTTTTTCACGATTCCGCAGTTGCAACGTCGCTAGTGCAGCAAAACAAAACGTACCGCAGTTGCAACGTCGCAGCTGCAAAATCGCAGACAGAATTACACCGTATAAACCACGCTTCACATAGTGCGATTTTGCGCGGGATTCGGCAGTTGCAGCTTCGCTCCCACGGCGGAAACAAAACGTGGTGGGAGCTGCGATGCCCGAAGTCGCTGCTCGGCGAGATCTCGAGCAAATGTGCGCCTTGTGAATTGGACTTTAGAAAAAAGTATGCATCAGCGACGTCCGTTTGTGAAGATTCCCATCTAAGCACAATCAGTACACTAGGTGGCGGCCCCACCGCTAATCCATCCTACAAAAAACTGTCTGCAGACACTTTGTGAGGCGTGACTCTTCCTTCGAACATTCCTGACGCCTGGCCGCAGATAATTTTGTCATCGTGTCTTTCCATGTTCGAAACAAACAGAGGCTGTTTTTTCCTTCTGTCAATCTTCTATTAGTTCGTGCAAACAATTGCCAAAAGTTTAACATCGATATAAAAAAAAAGAGCCGATGTGATGAGGTTTGCATGGATGGACACGCCATATCCAACTCAATACGGTTTTGAGCTTCGCACGAGATCGCGTCCTTTTAGCCTCGTTGTTACCTAATGAGCACCGCATCTTTCACTGCTGCTCCTCGAGAAAATACAAAAGGAGCAACGAGAAGGGTCAAATAAAGAAAGGGAAAACGAAAATTTCTTCCCGTCTACCAAAAGGAAATCTAAAGAAGTCCCAAAGGCGCGGCTTTAAGGTCCGACGGAGAAGGGAATGGGGACAACTTTCATAATCAGCATACATCAGCGCTAAGTATAGCCGGTTGCACAACGGGTTTAGCAGCGCGCCACTTCGTTTAGCGCTTCCCTGACTTCCTCGACGAGTCCCCCGAAGGGAGAGGGAAGATTGTGGCTCTCGGCTCCAGTGTGAGTTCGGGTGACGCGCAAATCCCTTGTTTATTATTGATCGCGGCGCCGTGTAATGAGTCTGTTCTCCGGGGACATTCGAAAAGGGAACGAGGGGAACGACGCTCGCTCATTCGCCCAAGCTGCCGCGGAGGCGACTGAGGCGGCGTACTTCACGGCTTTCTTCGCTGGCCGCCGCTGGCTCCTCGCCCAGTTCAAATTTCATGCTACATTTTATGTGTGTTCCGATGAAGTGCGCACATCTCCGCGCTCGCGGGGAGAATCTTTCTCAAAATACGCCTCCATCCAATGTTGTTGTTTTTGCTCTTTTTTCTTTCTGCACACATGGATCCTCGCGCAAACTAGAAATACGCGCACCCTCCTTCACCCTCGGGCCGACTCCCAGTCCTGTCCAGTCGTATTTTAAATGCAAATGAAGCAACAGAGCCCGTTATTCTCAAACTCGGTCCGAGAATATATTAGGGAGCAGCGCGAGCGGCCTGCGAGCTCTTTTGAGAGTCGCTAGCTTTTGGAGGGTGGCTCAGGGAGGGGGGGGGGGGGGGGGGGTGAAATTCTGCCGGACGCGGGCCGAGCATATTGCGCGATGCCGCTCGAGGATGATGCTCTTGCGGCGGGCAAGTGTCATCGAGGCAGAGCGGAGAACGTACATCGCCTCTGCAGGCCGTCGTTCGAGAGATGGCTGGGGGAACTGAATGTCTGCTTGTTTTCGGTACTTCAGAAACCCATTAATATTTTTTTGCCTGGAGAACATTTTGAATGCTAAGTGGACGTAGTAATTAGGGAGTTCGTATATAAATAAACGTACAACCGTAGCTTTTACATTACTCGAGTGTACGCCGTAGTGTGTATCTATATATATACAGGGTGTTTTTTTTTTTTTAAGCTTAACAGACTTGTTTAAAAAAAGCCGTGTAAGTTACACTTATGCCGCTTGTGGAGGTGAGTTATACAGTCAGGGGGACATATTATAGAGGGCTAATCGTAATGATCAGTCGGCTAATTAATTAAAATTCGTTAATTAACTTTTTAATTAATGAAAATAGACAGTTCCAATTAGAAACTTGCTCAGCGTCATCGAAAACCCCTAAATCAGTCATTTTCAGAAAGACTTTGAGCGCGTGAGAAGCGTAGTAGTGCACTAAAGTTACCACTCGTGGAGCAGGTACAAGGCTAGGGCTAGATAAGAGACGGAAAAATCGCGCGGGCGTCTTATCGCAACCTCTAGCTTTGTACCTGCTCCACGAGTGGTAATTTCAGTTCACTACTACGCTTCTCACGAGCTCAAAGTCTTTCCGAAAATGACGTATTTAGGAGTTTTCAATGACGCTGAGCAAATTTCTAATTGGAACCATTAGTCTATTTTCATTAATTAAAAAGTTAATTAACGAATTTTAAGTAATTAGCCGACTGATCATTACGATTACCCCCCTATAATATGTCCCCCTGGCCGTATAACTCACCTCCACAAGCGGCATAAGTGTAACTTTCACGGCTTTTTATAAACAAATCTGTTAAGCTTAAAAAAAACACCCTGTAGATATATATATATATATATATATATATATATATATATATTTTTTTTTTTTTTACTCTGCAGTTTTGCCGATTTTTGGAGGCACCGTACTATTAGGACTACACTCCGCTGACTACGCACTGATCTACAGGTGCGGGCTATACGAGGATTTTTTTAGGTCGTTTATTTTGACAATACGCGATGGATTGTTTTAGTTTTTGAGTTCACGGTGATTTCTGTATAATTCTAGCTTCTTTGCGAGTTAATGAAGCAGGCGTTTGTCGAGGTGTGTATGAGATTGTTTTACATGTGGTCTGGGCCCCAGGTGCAGACTGCACCGGGACCAGAAAACACGCTATGTACCGGTTTAAGTTTAATTGCTCCCGAGAACTTATATTTTCTACGTCAGAATTCACGCCTCAATTTTAGCGTAATGCTTTCATTAGATGTTGAAACGCCATTGGGAAGTTCTAAAATGTCTTCGTGGAGACCCAATTACCGTATTTACCCGCATCTATAACGTGAATCTTCTCTAGATAAAATCCGCGGGTCTATTTTTTCTCACAATTTGTACGGAGAAATGATGTCCGTGCACAATATTAGTAAATGTGAAAGAAATACCTAATCTGACCGAATGTACCTCCCAGTCGCCGTACACAAATACCGATGTATCTCACAGGTTCGCGACCAGACTAGCAAAATGTAGGTCTAACCGACATTCAATTTTGCTTTTTCTTATTATTACTAGCATTTTTTTCCCACATGATCCCCGAAACACCTGGAGACTAGGGGCCACAAAAAGGGGGAATCTCGTCTCCGGGGTTTCTCACTTTGTTCACTCTTAAAGGGGTCATGAAACGATTTTCCTACTTCTTCCTCCTTAGCTTTAATCCTCAACTCAAATGCGAATTGTGAAATCACGTGGTCGTGACATTCCTTCGGCACCGGTGCGATGACTCCTAGCTTCCACCTTGCTTTTTATGCACACCATAAAACTTGTCATTCCCCAGTGACAATAAGTTCCGTCAGGGCACTCATTGGCCACGAACGCGAATCCAAATATTCGTCGACGGATTGATTGTTGACGAGCGCATACGTCCGAGTGACGCAGTTCTCGTGTCCAATGCGTGAGCTGGGCTCTGCTGACGTCAGTTTGGCGCCGCTGACGCGCTTTTGGAACCGCGGATGTATCATAGTGAAAAGGCGGAGAGCTTTTGGAAGGCAAGAAGGTACAAAATAGTCCGCTATATTTTCAAATGTTCGTACCGAAAAGCTGACTTTTGACTTTCTAGCCTCTTTCTTTTGGCCAACTAAACGGCATGCAATTAGTAAAGTCCCAATTTAAAATCATTCATCCCAACCCAAAATTCGTTTCATGGCCCCTTTAAAGGGGTACGGAAACGAAATGACGTGAGCGCCAACTCTCTTCCCCTCGCTTCAAAGTCGGCCAGCGAGAAGCGCAGTGCGTATCGCGCTCGTGACGTCAATAGTTCCTGCACTGCCAAGGCTACTGTAGTTGCGAGCCTTGCCGCTTGGTGGCGTCGACGCGTGACAATCTCACCTAGTAGTAATATCCGGGGACTGTAAAGGGCTGTTTATACTCCGACGTTGAGCGCAGTGAACGCAGCGTTGCGCAGAACGCGCTCCTTTCATTGGCCGACAACCAGAAACTCGATATCTGCGACCAATGCGTATCTGTGCGCGTTGCGCTACGCCGCGCCCGTCGACGTTACGTTGGAGTATAAACGTGCCTTAAGCCCTAGCTTGCCCAAAACGTCGTTCGTGGCCATACCGGTATTTTATGTGCCACGAGCGTTCGGTTCGCCGTGTTAGTTTCACACCGCAGAAGTAGTAGCGCGAGGGAACCGGTAAGTAGAAAGAGCCGTCAGTACCCAGCAATGGCGACACCTGCAAGCTAGGGGGGCCATATTTAAGCGCGTTATCTACAGCGAATCCGGGAGGGAGGGTGACTCCACGAGCGAGCCACACTGCCGCGAACTGGCGCTGCTTCTAAGGAACACACGACGTGGCGGCATTCCAACGGAGCTTCACAAAACGCCACCAGACGCAATTTTGAAATCTGTTGATATGTTTTAAGATTAGTTTTCTTAAATTTTCAGCCGGCAGCCCAGAAACACTAGTGTAGGCTCGTGTTTCTGGGCTGCCGGCACAACATAAACCCCACCAAAACAAAGAAATAAGCGCCATCATTTCGGTTCTGTACCCTTTGGTCGTTAAATCAATACGTTTAAAAGCAAAGCAAGTTTCCTTGCCTCCTTAAATTGAGAGGAAAAAGAAGAAGAAGTGTTCAAAGCAAGAAGCTCGATTTTTCGCTCCTTCTAGAACCAAAGGATTTAGGCCATTTAATTCATTTTTCATCACGAACGGAAACCATCTACCATCAGCAATTCTGCTCGGCGACAGCCCGCCGACCACAAATGGAGGGCCAACCTCTTCTGTGAGTAGCAGAAAGCGTTTGACGCCCAATCTGCCTGCCAAGATGGACGCCATAAGCGACCACATAAATTCCAATGGCCAACAGGAGGATGGACGCCCACAGCTTCACCCTCCTCAATTGGTTCTTCAAGAAATAAGTGGAACAGTATCGGACGAGAACATACCATCCAAGCGAATTCGTACCGCCGATGCCGAGAGGGACCAAGGCGAGGATAACACCTCACTATATTCAATGAGGGACATAACCGATGAGGCCGACAACGACGTACCGTACACTGTCGTGACATACCGCAAAAACCGGGCAACAGGAATTCCTGTAGTCTTCAAGCCCACCACATCAAACACATCCTTCTGGCGTGTAAACCCAAATGTGCTTGCCAATGAGATCATAGCGGTGACACAAGAAGAGATTGTCTCGCACAAGATCAACAAAGAAGGCAATCTCTCCGTAAATGTTGCATCCCTGGACTCAGAAAACAAGCTTCTCGCAGTGACCTCTCTTGGAGAGATCCAGGTAACTGCTCATATTCCGGAGGCATATTCCAGGAACTATGAAAAAGTAAAACATGTGCCACTTGAATACAACAACGACGAGCTCTTGGAGTATTTAAAAGATTTTGGAGTCATGTCCGTTCAACGTCAAGTGGCCTACCGACGCCAGGATGACGGAATTGTGGAACAACACCCTTCAACGACAGTCGTCCTCACTTTCCGGACGGACCGAGCCATGCCTCAGCGCATCTACCTCGGATTCACAAGCCATCCCGTTGAAGAATACTTTGGACAGGCAGTTCAGTGCTTCAACTGCCAAAGGTATGGACATCTCGCCAGGAACTACAGAGGAGAACGTCGTTGCAAGGTGTGTGCAGGACCACACAGCCACAAGGAGTGCAGCTCAAGAAAAGAACCAAAATGCGCCAACTGCAGCGGCAGTCATACATCCTCATATTCCGGATGTCCGCGAAAAAAGGCCGCCACTGCTGCAAAGCAACTTTCTATCATTAATGGAAGGCAAACAAGGCGCCGAGCTCCGTCACCAAATCCACAAGTTGTTCGCCGCCAACCACGACCAGAGCAACCTAACGGAGAACCTATACAAAGAAAACTTACAGTGAGATCCTGAAGCGTCCTCGCAAGGTTCAAAAAGATCAAAGAAATACACAAGAGGATGACTTTCTTCCCTTGGAGGAGCGTCCAGGGAAATCGACAGTGCCAACACCCATACCAGCACCTCGTCGATCTCGGAATACTCAAGCGCCTCCCGCCGGAACACCAGAAACATACCCAATGTCAAGCCAGTCACAGCATCCCCGAAAACAAAAAGATCTTGCACAGGTACTCCTACCCATGTTATTTGTGGCGTTAAAGGTTATCATACAAGAATACCCTTGGGCAAACAACCTCCCAGAAGTAGAGGCTCTGCTTACTATGGAGCGATTGATAATTCCCATTAGTGATCGCCGCTATCACAGATAGCGTACGTCAGCACAATGGATGAACATTACAAGAAAGCCTCTATCATACAATGGAACGCAAGAGGTTTGCGATCACGACTTTCTGATTTCAGGCAGCTCGTTTTTAAATATAGTTTCCCCATCATAGTAATCTGTGCATCAAACTTACCTAAAGACATTCAATTGTCACGGTATGAAAAATTTGACTCAGCATGCACTAATAGTGCAAGTCGTGTGACAATGTTCATTCGAAGAGATCTCACATACACCGCACACGCCGTTTCAACCCACCCGACCAACGAATATGTTTGCGCCACGATTTCATATGGGAAAGTGAAGTTCGCAATAATCGCAGCATATATACCACCAAAGTCCATATTTGACAGGCAGCATTTGGAGTCTATCCTAAATACAATGCCACTGCCATATATTCTAACAGGTGATTTTAATGCCCATCATCCAATATGGGGGAGCACTCGGACAAACCTACGGGGAAGACACTTGGCGGAATTAGCCGACGATTACCACTTATCTACCATTAGTGACGGAACCCCGACGTATTTCTATGGAACGGAAGGCAGCAGCTGCCTTGACTTAAAGGGACACTGACACCCCAAATTTTTTTTTCCTTTTTTGTCAGGCGATTCATTATGGTGTCGGAATACTACCCAATTAATATTTTGCTACAGAGTCACGTATTTTTTCAATAAAGCCAAAAAACGCAACTGCGCCAAACCGAAACCGAAACGGAGAAGTGGAGAGGATAGCGTGAGTGGCGCAAGTCACGTGGCTACACCCGACCGTGCGGTTCTTTTTTTTTTTTTTCTCTCTTTCCGCACGTAGCACCGTAGCAGACGAAATGCGTTCGCTCGCCGTGGTATTCCTTTGCAGTTATGTTTGTTCCGCTCGTTGTTCTGTATTTCAAGATGAGTTGTTTTGTACATTTAATTGGCAATTAGTAGTGAGTGCCCGAGTGCCGTGGTGAATTCCCGTGATCAGCTCCGAAAAGAATACTCCCAAGATGTTGCGTGAAGAGTTGCCTCACATGCCCTGCATCTGAAAGTGGCCAGAGTTATGCCAGAGTGCACAAGTTTCCGAAAGATCAGCGGGTCGGGATCAATGGCTGGCTGCAATTCCTGTAGAACCATTACGCGAAGCTCGGAAAGCGGACGCTACCCGATTCATATGCTCCTTGCATTTTGTGGAAAGTGATATACATTGAGTTCGCAGGTGTCAAAAATGGAATCCATACCATTTAGTGCAACGACGTATCGTCCACAAAATTTTTTTTTCTGTGATAATTGTAAAAAAAGAAATGTAAACAGCGCAGAATGCTTGACAAAAAATAAAAATAAAAAATGAAAGGTACACCCACACCAGGAATCGAACCCGTGCCCTCTGCGTGTGAACCGGACGTCTTTCCACTGAGCTATTGAAGGAACACTCTCATGCGAAATTATGCAGCTGGTAGACTGTATGTCGGAAGTTTGCTGCCAATTTCCCTTCAATACATACACTCCCGGCTAGATGTCGGGCAGCACCACGCATAGGGCACATTCGCACCTCGTAAAGTTACCGTACGCGTGCGTATTCTACTCGAAGTACGCACTTCGTGCTTGACGTTTGAGCGAGCGATGTCTTCAGCCAGGAGAAGGGACGACGGCTCGGCGACGTCTTCGTGCAATCGGCTTGCTGGTCGGGCGTGTCGTACGGGATGAATATCAGCTTTTTTGATCGGTCCAAAATTTCTCTTTCGAAGAAAGACAGAATTCGCCAGTACCGTGAACGACAGTTCTGAAGTAGAGGTCCAACGCCCGTCGTCCGCTGCCATCCGCTAGTGCTAGTCCCACGATACGCGAAACGACGCCATGTACAGAAAGCTTCCGGTTGTCTGTGCTACCTTTTTTTTTTTTCAGTCAACGTATTTGCAGCTTTTTTGAAGCCACAAAAAATGGGTTTCATATTTTTTTTTCTATTTTTAATATTGACTGTGTGCCTTTAATGACCCACGACTTTGATTAAATTTGGTGGTCGCATCGATACCTTACAAAAACGGCCCGTGACCACGGAAACGAGAGTGAGCGAGACTCGAACCGGCCAGTTCTTGATCGGCGGTTTTCGGGCGGAAAGAAACCGAATTTCGAGCCGCAAATTGTGTTCTGGGTAGTTGGGCTCTCATATGTCACGTACAACTAAAAACCTCGGCGAGCATAAATACCCTGTCAATGTCCCTTTAACATTTGTTTCGGCAGCACTAACATCGCAAAAACATGGTTTGCAGACATTGAAACTCGTGCTAGTGACCACGTACCCACGTTGTGGGTTTCCCCTTTTATGGGGTACCACTTAGAAACACAGAAGGTTCTTTGGGTCCGGATAAAACGTGTTTATTGACTTAATTGTCACACGATTGCCCCGAGGGCCAACAATGGTGGAGATGACGGCGCTGTCTCTATTGACAGGATCACCAGTCGGAGTCCGCGCTGCCGCAATGGACAGTATCACGGAGGGGGAGGATCAGGTAAAAGAAAGGAAGGCTCCGTCGAGCAGAGCCTCCCCCAGCGAGAGTCCTGCCCGTTGGATTAGGGCCGTCTTATATAGCCTGCGGGAATGGACGCGCCCAGGGTGGGTCGGATGTAGGTGGCTCCCCTGAGGGACGGACGCGTCCAAGTCATCATCCCGAGGGGTGTGCCTTCGGCAAATCACCCGAGAAGGACGAGGGAAAGCCGCCCACCAGGGAATACGGCTTCGCCCTCGCATCCGGGACGCGCCCCCACGTGGCGACGTCCCACGGCCTGCCTGAGCTAGGCCTAGATAGGGATGCGGGGAACACGTGGGAACCGCTATTTATTTGTACCCTTTTCCTCATAGATGGCGCAGAATTTTTCCGGAACAAACGAGTTGCACGTTCGCAGCTGCGCATGCAGGTCGGGCGCTCGAGGTGGGCTCGGGCCACGGGCTGTTCGCCGCCGATCTCGAGCTAGATTTTCTTCGCTCTGCGTCCGCCGCTGCAGGAAGCGGCCAACAGGTGGCGCGAGATACGAGCCAGTACATACGTAGATTACAGTGGCTTACAAAACGTAGAATAAGCTTACTTCGCTATAGCGTTCCCATTCTACATGGCACGTGTCAAACCAACATCAAAGCTCTCAGAGCAGTGCAAGCACGTGACCTCCGTGGCTGTTTGGGCCTGCCAGCTTGTGCCTCGACTCTGGGTACAGTTGCCGAGGCACGCGCCACATCTATAGAGGTACTAATGATGCAGGAAACATTGAGAGTTCGTCTAAGACATATTACTAATCATAGTCATCACTTACTTGCTGATCTTACTTTCAAAAGACCTTACTCAGAGTATTCAAGGGCACTGTCAAAAATACAGCAATACATCCCTGATGACATAGGCTCGTTTGATCTTCCAACGATACCTCCATGGAGACTCCCTCTCCCCGTTGTGGAACTTGACATTCAAGGCATCAAAAAGAAATCAAATACACCATTGCTAGTGCTTAAGCAACTCACTTTATCCACCATTGCCTCTATACACGGGTCAAAAACTCACATATATACGGACGGATCATGTGTCAAAAATAGTTCTACCGCAAGCATTGTGATTCCATCGTATGTCACAACGAGAACATTCAAACTTAGCCACAAGACATCTTCAACAGCGGCTGAACTTGTAGGACTTCATCAAGCCCTTCGATTTATATTGACAAAGCCACCTCAGGCATGGGCGGTGTTTACAGATTCTAAACCTACACTCCAAAGCATCTGCACATACCTACGACGAAGTGAAAATGGACAAATTATTTCCAAACTTTTATGCCATCTTCAGAAATGTATTGATAGGAGACACTCTGTTGAGTTCCAGTAGATTCCTGGACACTGCAAGATACCTGGAAATGAAGCGGCGGATGGTGCTGCGACTTCCGCCCATACCTTATTTCCCAACGTCGAAATACCCTACTCCAGAAGCGACGTCACTTCATTGATAAATCTCCACGCCCGAAATGCAACACGAAGTCTTTGGCAGAGCTCTGCACACCATTGCCCTCCTCTATATCTACTAGATCCTGACCTAACATACTGTGTGTCACGTAACCTACCCAAGCGAACTGAAGCTGTTATACACCGCTTACGTGTGGGCGTTTCCTACACTCAGGAATTTCTGCACCGAATTGGAAGAGCACACAATCCGAACTGTCCGGGATGTGATTGTGTGGAATCTATATCTCATTTATTATGTGATTGTGCACTTTACAATGCAGAAAGAGAACTCCTAAAGAGCACTCTTTCACACCTAGACAACCGGCCATTTACTACGTCCAAAATACTTGGGGCCTGGGACTCTCCACTTAAAGAGGAGAAAGCCGCAAACGCCCTTCTGCGATTTTTATCAGAAACTCGCCTCGAGTTCTGTTTGTAAAAAAGTATCTATTGTTCATTATTTGCTGTCGTATAGAGGACTATTCGTTTTACAATTCCTGTAAGTGTACATGTGCGCGACAGAACTTCGCGCTGGCGCGTACAAAAACTCGAGTGTTTTGGGTGAACATTGGTGACAATCCAGCACTCTCGTTCAGCATGTTAGTTTTCGTGCCATATTGGAAACTGCGGCATTCTCTTGATTATTGATTCTGCCCTCACAGTGTTAACGTGAGTGCTCGTATGTTACCTTCATCTCCTCTACTTCTTCTTTCCTCCTCCTTTTATTTCCTCATCCCTTCCCCAACTCAGAGTAGCCAACCGAGGCAGGCCGCCTTGGTTAACCTCTCTGTTTTCTTCTCCTGCCCTTATCTTCTTCTTCTTCTTAAATTAAAACTGCAGTCAATCCCACAAGCACGAGAGCACGATGTCTCTACTTTGAAGCGTTCTTTCGCAGAATGACCGTTAGCGCTAGAAATGCACGTCTCAAATCTAGCAGCGCGGACTAGCTTGCGCTTGTAGTTTTGACTGCAGATTCAGCTTAAAGGGGCCATGAAACGTATTTCGGGCTGGGATAAATTATTTCAAATTGGGACTTTACTAATCGCATTCGTTTAGTTGGCCAAACGAAAGAGGGTAGAAAGCCAAAAGCCATCTTCCGGTACGAACATTTGAAAAAATAGCGGCCTCTTTTGCGCCTTCTTTCCTTCGAAAGCTCTCAGACTTTTCACTGCTATGCATCCGCGGAACTGCAGCACGTCAGCCGAATCCACGTCGCCTATTAGGTAAGCGCCTACCTCACCAGCACCGCGATCATAAACAATAAATAGCCGGCAAATGTTTCCTAAAAGTTTTGTTAAATAATATTCAGATCCACATTTTGTAGCATAATTAGAGATGTGTGGCGAAAATTGCAAAATTTGATAATGCTGAGAGCCAAGCGCCATCTATCGTGTGGTAAACGAAGCTGAGAGCCAGCTCCGGAAGAACTCCATGGGACGAATATGTTGCGAAGAACCGACGAATTTTGTCCGGCGGCCTTTGCTCTGCGCGTGGAATCAGCACAGTGCCTGCTACGTCGCGCGCAAAGCGAGCGTGCCGTCGGGCGGCGTTCGCCAGTTATTCGTCACATAATTCGTTCCATGGAGTTCAGTCTTTACGCACTTTTTACGATCAAATCAGCATGGCCGACAGCGTCGCTTGGTCGCGACGACCAACGAACGTTTATTTTTTCTACGTGTTCTTCTCGCGCGTCCCGACTTCAAGCAGCAAGAAAAAAGTACTTGAAACAGACCACGACGAACAAGAACGCTGGATCCACGAACACCCGAGAAAAGCGACGACGGTCACGAATCCACCGACTCCGACCAAGCGAGCTGCGCAGAATATAGGCCTAGCAGGCACTCCGACTCGGCGCAGCGTTGCTTCGACGGTACTTGGCCAAGACAGTCTGCCCACGACCGGCTGGCGTGCTGAATGGAATATGCCCGCGCGACCCTTGTGGACCCTTCCCGTATTATAGTTTGATCGCTGACCTCAATTTTAGATTAACAGGTGAGGTCAATCTCTTCCCCTTGTCATCTCCTTGTTTTCCGAGGCAGTGTTGACGAACACTGTCGTCGAAAAGGAACTCTCGTTAATTCTATCTTCTTGTTTTGTGTGATATAGAGCTCGAATAAACGCCGTATGGATTACCTTCGTAACACGGTATGTACACTTTGTTATTAGTATGCCATTTTTATTCTGACACGACTGCACGTCACTGTCGAGCTAAAAAAGTTTGTGGGAGCTACGTGCAATGCCGGGCCAACCTTCCTTTGCCGAGTGCCGCGTCAGTATCGAGTTGCAATCGTAAAAGATCGGTCCCGAAGCGCTCACCAACAGCGCGAATACAGCACTTCCATCAAACGCGCGCGTCCGCTCAGAGTGTGAACAGGTATTTACGTGGCTCTCGCTGACACTGTCGTAGTTCAAACGTATCTTTTTTAGCGTCGGCTCGCTCCTGCATCTCCGGGGCCGTGAAAAACGCCGCGGCGATTTGTTTCCATCTACGTCGCTTTGCAAACGACTGACACGGGCCCGCCTTTTACCAACAATGACATCTGGGTTGACTTCTGGAGTCTTCACCGGAAGACTCGCCGCACTTCCCAACATGCATACCTTCGTATGAGACTAGTCCCATGCTGTCGCTGGAGCGCAACATATCTCATTGAATTTCGCACAGCTGCGATGTGTCCATGGCTATCGCGGCGATGAGAGGCGTCGATTCAGAAAATACGTCGGTGACATCAGCGCAGTAAAACCCGGCGCACCCCCAACTCGCCGCCGCAAACGCTCCCACTCTCCTACTGCCGAGAGAACTTCCGGTTCCTGTCCCAGCGTACGTCACGACCGTCAAAATTACGCCGCAACTTGTTTTGCGGTCAGTTGGAAAGAAAGAAAAAGTCGATATTTCTTTTTTTTTTGTGTGTGTAGAAATTAATGAACCGAGACGAAAACGGATGCCTGTTCGGCATTCAGTGAAGGTTTAATGTAAAAGTTATCTGGCAAAAGTAAAAAGGTCATTTCATGGTCCCTTTAAGGGGGAACGGAGTAAGTGATCGTTTGCCAGCTCGCCTGTCCAATCACCTATATGATCTGATGATCGGGCGAGAATTATAATGTATGTATTTCGAGTATCGTAGCTCTATATATAAATATTGGTTCTTTATCCGATGTATTGATACTAGGAAGTTTTCGAGCATATTATCACGACCGAGTGTAATTAGAATGCATGCATCTTGCGCCCTTTCCCGCTATAATCCCTCACTTGAATTGGGAGTATTTTCGAGTAAAATAAATAAATATTGGGCCTCGTCTTACGGCAGCGCGAGGCCAGCCTCCATCAACTCGGTTAGCCTCTCCGTCTTTCCAACGAACCAGTTTTATTATTTTCTCAGTTTGGCGAGCAATGACAAACTCATGGCCGGTTCAAGTTCGCGAAAACACACACGCCTGCTCTGCACTGGTACAAAAATGGCGCGGGTCCCAGACAATCAAATCGAAACAGGGTCCGCGGGTGCCAGATATCTTGGAATTGACACAGCCGGTGTCGTAAACGCGAAAACTCCTAGACGACGGTGTCAGGCGGGGAACCTCTCCAGCTCTACGCGTGTGGAAACGAGAGGAAATGAGTCGGTATTTCGCTCAAGTCGTAGCTTCGAGAACAAAGCGACGGAGAAAAAAAGAATTATTGTACAAACCGTCGCGGCCGTCCTTCGCAGATGTTCGACTGTATTGGTGTCACCCCTCAAAAGAGGAAGGGCTTTGGGATTGGGAAGTCCAAGTGTCAAGCACATCGGATGACCAGAACGAGACAGAAAGAGAATACGGGTTCGGGGATACGGTGAAAGAGGGGGAGGCAGTGGAGGAACGCTTAACAGTTTCCGCTCCATCGCCGCCGTCCCCGAGATCGTTCCTCTCTACGAAGGTTGAAAAAAGAAATGATGGGAAGGCGGCGGGGAAAACGGTGGCCTCGCAGCGGACGTGTCAAAAGACGTCAGCGCCACTTTCAGGTTCCGGAGCTGGAGGAGGGGGAAAGTGCGGTTCGAGCGACGGCGCCTTAATGAATCGCTTCGTCAGGAGCGTGCGAAATTGGAACGAGCGCGATCGATAAGGGCCCGATCAGGACGGCGGAATTACAGCGTCGCCGCCGACTGTCACCTGATGGGGTTTCGGAAGCCGTCCTCGCGGGAGGAGGCGGGAGTCGTCGGGCGGACGAGACCGGATTCAATTCGAAAATCATGGAGTGGCTGTCAGACGACGCTAATGCGACGCGTCGCCGATGAGCGCGACATGTCCCATTGGTATGGCAAACAGGCTGCCCAAGATCTCTCCAAAGGAGATTTTCTTTTCTCGTACGCTCGCAGTCTTGAGAGCACGCTCTCGTTTCCATTTCCATTAAGCTGACGCAAAAGCGATGTTTTAAAGCTGACGGAGGAGAAGCCGATGTGTCGGTGACTCTTCAACTTCGAGGGGGAGACACGCCGATCCTCATATGGGGGCTTCCAATGGGAAGCTTTTTTGCCCGGCGTGCTCGACATACATATGTTCTTATAAAGTTCAAAGTATCCACGTAGCATTGGGAGCTTCATGGGGTAAGAAGTATTTGGAATTGCGCGCGCGCGTGGTAACGTTGGTTTCATATTGGTGTGATGTTTCTTATCTCTCTCTCTCTATATATATATATATGATTTTTTTTTAGATTTAGAGATTTGTTTAGAGGCCGTGAAAGTTACACCTATGCGGTTTGTGCAGGTGAGCTATACGGCCACGGGGACATAGTATAGGGGGCTAATCGTAACGATCAGTTGGCTAATTAACTAAACTTCGTCAATTAATTTTTTAATTATTAAAAGTAGACATACCGTTTCAATTAGAACCTTGCTGAACGACATCGAAAACCACTAAATCAGTAATTTTCAGAAAGCATTTGAGCGCGTGAGAAGCGTAGTAGTGAACTAAAGCTACCATTCGTAGAGCAGGTACAAGGCTAGCGGTTGCGGAACGCGGATGATTAGATTATCAACGCGTTCCGTAACCGTTAGCATTGTACCTGCTCCACGAGTGGTAACTTTAGTGCACTCCTGCGCTTCTCACGCGCTCAAATTCTTTCTGAAAATGACTGACTTAGTGGTTTTCGATGCCGTTCAGCAAGGTTCTAATTGGAACCATATGTCTATTTTTAGTAATTAAAAAGTTATTAACGAATTTTAATAAATTAGCCGACTGATGGTTACGATTAGCCCCCCATATTATGTCCCCCTGGCCGTAAAACTCACTCGCACAAACCACATAAGTGTAGCTTTCAATTGTTTTTAACAAATCTGTAAAATGAAAAAGATACCCTGTATATATATATAGTTGGGGCAATACGATAAAACAATACGACTTTTGGGCAATTAGAATAGAAACGTGACTAGGGTTGCCAAAATAATTATTGAGGGAGACTAAGACAATCGTGTCTTTGTATTCTGGAGAAAATTGTTCATTGAGCATTTACCTCCGAGTCTATTGGTGCGGAAAATGTGTAACCGAGCTAGGTGAACATTTCTTTGCTAATTGAATTATACCCAGTTGCAATTACAGGAACTTCATACTTCCGTAGTAATGCCAGTAACACATTCCCCGTAATTATGTCTGGTCGAGCAAAGGACAAACAACGAATTTTCCGCAGTAGTTGTAAATTTGGCAAAAGCAACAAAAAACAAGCGGATTAAGTTAAATTATAAAACCCTAAGAAAAAAACATTGAGTCTGTATAAGCTGAACGTATTTCTTAAAACTTTCGGATTTCACATCTTTCAATCGAATTGTCCAGTTCCCTTGGGTTGTATTAACTTAAAATGGAAAAAATGTAGGAAAGACGATAGGGTTAAGATTTGAAGTGGCTACCAACGTTTTTCTAGGAGCGAATTCCCTCGGCGAAACGTCGTCTGCTTCTCTAAAGCCGCGGTCCCACGACGAATCCATCCTACAAACTTCGGTGTGCAGCGACAGTCTGAGGCGTGTTATTGTCTTCCTCATTCGACGGTCCTCTTACAATAGGCATACAAACGTACAAGACCGGGGTCACACTGCTCATGTATAGAGCGTCCCAAGTCACCAGGCTCGATCTAAAATGGACCGTAAAAATCGACGTCTGCACGGAGCAATCTAAATTTTTCGTCAAAGGTGTATTTCACGGGTCGTTTTTTTTCTAGCAATACTAGAAAGCGTAGCTCCGTTTTTGTAACAAATAGGGCCAACAAACTTGCCAGGGTCAACGGCGGGCGGCGATGCATACGACGAAGTCGAGTTGCGGGGTACGTTTGGCGCTCGTATGTGGAGCGCGCGTTCGTCTGCTTCTTTTTGCGGACGCTGTGGTGACGTCAGAACGCCGAGCTCTGATTGGTTACGATTGATGGATATTGGGTAGACGTGAATGCAGCTTGCTTTGAGGCCTACCCACTATTCTTCCAACAGAGCCAATCGGAGCTGGCGTTCTGACGTCACCTCAACGCACGCAAGAGAAGCAGACGAACTTGCGGTCCGCATTGAAAGTTGACGCTACCTATTTATCGAGACTGCTCGCGACCACCGTGGTTTATTAAAATGAACATATCTTTTTGTAACGTACCTTTGGCTTAAGATATAAATGCGGACAATAAAAGCAAACCTTAAAGGAGAAAAAAAAAACGTTTCCATAACAACGGCGTTTTTGCTACCAACGGATTTCGTCTGCGTGTCGTCTGCTTTGTTTCGCTGGTTGGCTACACCTTCGGACGCTGCTCCCAACGCCATCTATCAATAGGCGCGCCAAACACACCCCGCTACTCGATTTGGTCGTCTGAGTCGCCACCCGCCGTTGACCCTGGAAAGTTTTTTCGGCCCTATTTTTTACAGAGAGGGAGTTACGCTTTCTGATTTTACGAGAAAAAACTGACCCGTGAAATACACCTTTGACCAAATACGTGCAGGCGTCGATTTTTACGGTCCATTTTAGGTCGGGCCCGGTGACTTGGAAGACCCTATACATAGCGCAAAAAACTGTCTGCCGATACGAGTCGCCGCAATATCCGTAGTTCGAATGCCGAGTGCCAAGTTTTCTCCTTGAACTCATCGCCATGCGGCATTCGAAGCACGGATCTCGCGCTGACTCGCGTTCGAATCTGTATGGAGACTGTCTTTTGTACGGTTGCACTGTGACCCCGGCTTTTCATATACCTTATGTATGAAGCAGATATGTTTCTAAGATGCTTAAGGTGTGTCCGCAGACACTTCTGTCATCGTGTCTGCAGACAAACTCCGTGTCTTTTGCACGATGTCCGAGTAGTGTGCCTGCGGTGTAAGGCACCCCGAGAAACTTCTCTCCAAAATGAACTACTTTCGTGCTTCATGCAAACGAAAATCAACTTCTTCTCTTTTTAAGAAGAAAAATAGAACGGTTTAATTCTCAGTATCGAGCAAATATAGAGTATTCAGTGAGGTATATTCGTATTACAAAAATAAAACGTGTTTTCACCGAGAAACGCTACATTGCAACACTAAAACGAGATCGGAAAATTTGAATCATTTGGGCTGAAGGTACTATACTTAAAAAAAAAAAAAAACGTTTTCCCCGCAAAGGATGAATTGGAAGCCGGCTGTGGATATACCTTCTCTTAGACAAATACGGATCCGTTTACGCCGAAGGGAAAGAGAACGTAGACTTCACGAACGACAAAGAGCAGGGACGGAAAAGAAGAGGGCCTCCGAAGAAGACGGAACAGGCGTAGGCCGGACAGTTGGCTCCCAAGTCAGCGGCGCAGGGCGGCGAGGGTCTTGGTTGGCCGCGTTTTCTTGGGCATCGGGGAAAGCGTCGAGGAGGGCCTTTGTTTTCCTCGGACGTTATTGTTCCCAGCGGGCAGGACTCCTCCGCGAATGGGTTCTAGCGCTCTTCCTATCTCGGGGGGTTCATGAAGGCATAATGGGTCACGGCTGAGGAGCGAACAGGGTCAAGCTGGGATTGCATTGTGGCGTGATTTGTCTCTGCGAGAAGCGAAAGGAATGCGACGGAAAGAAAAAAAGGCTTTTCTCCTCGTTTTTTTTTTTTTTTGGCCTTTATTCCAGAACGGGCGCTGCTGCAAACGACAACTGTAACCAATAATGCCAATTGACTGCGCGTTCAGTCTGTACGCATTTTTCTCGGTGCCCAGAGCATACTTTGCGTGCGCATTATCGTGAAACTATGGTTTGATTTTTCGTGTGTTTTAGCCTTAATCCCTTAATCGCATGCTCCAGTGTCGGTTTGCTGTGTTTGTAGGCGCGCAGTTTTTATTCTTTTCCGAACATGCTGCGCCTTTTTGTTTTCGACAATTAGTACGGCAATATTTGTTTTCCGTGTCCGGTGCCTTTCCGGTTAGTAGCCTCGAGTAATGCAAATCATGTTGCGCAGAACAGACCCTTCGTGCAGCCGTTTAGGCGCATCAAAACGGCGAATCGTGACTGAATAGGGAGTATTCACTGGCGGCCATAGTTGTGTGCGCGAATGCTGAGCGTGTGCTGATGGCGAGCTTCCACAGTTCTTTTGCAACGTACATTCCGCACCATCAAGAGTGCCGGTCTTAACAGCCTATTGACGTGAGCTCGTTCTGAGCATGCGCTCTAAACAGCACCCACAAATATGGCGTCTAGTGAATACTCCTTATAGATAGTTCCCAGCGGTCACCACGAACGTTGGAAATCTGCTCGTGGATAAGAACGCAAATATTTGGTGAAGAGTACATTCAGAGCAACAACGGAACCAGTGGCGTCACTAGATCAGCGGCCCCCGGGGCGGTGGCCCGCAGCGACCCCTCCCCCCCTTTCCCTCGTCCCCCCTTTTACTACCTAGCTGCACCCCCCAGAGCGCTGCACCCGGGACTACCCCCCCCCCTCCTCCCCCTTGTGACGGCACTGACCGGAACACTTCTAAAGGGAACCAGAAGGCTGTGATTATAATGCAATTAAATGCAAAGGTGCTAGCGAGCTGGACAAGACTTGGGTTGTCTAAACCACACCTTGAACGCAGCTGAGCCTGCGGTATTATAGTCACCTACACTCAAAGCATCCTTCGGGAGCTTTTTAAAACTTCACATCACCACAGTTTCTTACGACACATCGTAACTAATTACTCTTGTTCTAGTGTTCTAAAGCATCCTATGTGTTAGAAATGTCAAAAAATTCCTGTGAAATCCCCCCCTCCTCCCCCTTGTGACGGCACTGACCGGAACACTTCTAAAGGGAACCAGAAGGCTGTGATTATAATGCAATTAAATGCAAAGGTGCTAGCGAGCTGGACAAGACTTCGGTTGTCTAAACCACACCTTGAACGCAGCTGAGCCTGCGGTATTATAGT
Source organism: Ixodes persulcatus (assembly GCA_013358835.2). Lineage (NCBI taxonomy): Eukaryota > Metazoa > Arthropoda > Arachnida > Ixodida > Ixodidae > Ixodes > Ixodes persulcatus. Next base: position 40,525 of record JABSTQ010009313.1, on the reverse strand, counting down.
CACCTACACTCAAAGCATCCTTCGGGAGCTTTTTAAAACTTCACATCACCACAGTTTCTTACGACACATCGTAACTAATTACTCTTGTTCTAGTGTTCTAAAGCATCCTATGTGTTAGAAATGTCAAAAAATTCCTGTGAAATCCCCCCCTCCTCCCCCTTGTGACGGCACTGACCGGAACACTTCTAAAGGGAACCAGAAGGCTGTGATTATAATGCAATTAAATGCAAAGGTGCTAGCGAGCTGGACAAGACTTCGGTTGTCTAAACCACACCTTGAACGCAGCTGAGCCTGCGGTATTATAGTCACCTACACTCAAAGCATCCTTCGGGAGCTTTTTAAAACTTCACATCACCACAGTTTCTTACGACACATCGTAACTAATTACTCTTGTTCTAGTGTTCTAAAGCATCCTATGTGTTAGAAATGTCAAAAAATTCCTGTGAAATCCCCCCCTCCTCCCCCTTGTGACGGCACTGACCGGAACACTTCTAAAGGGAACCAGAAGGCTGTGATTATAATGCAATTAAATGCAAAGGTGCTAGCGAGCTGGACAAGACTTCGGTTGTCTAAACCACACCTTGAACGCAGCTGAGCCTGCGGTATTATAGTCACCTACACTCAAAGCATCCTTCGGGAGCTTTTTAAAACTTCACATCACCACAGTTTCTTACGACACATCGTAACTAATTACTCTTGTTCTAGTGTTCTAAAGCATCCTATGTGTTAGAAATGTCAAAAAATTCCTGTGAAATCCCCCCCTCCTCCCCCTTGTGACGGCACTGACCGGAACACTTCTAAAGGGAACCAGAAGGCTGTGATTATAATGCAATTAAATGCAAAGGTGCTAGCGAGCTGGACAAGACTTCGGTTGTCTAAACCACACCTTGAACGCAGCTGAGCCTGCGGTATTATAGTCACCTACACTCAAAGCATCCTTCGGGAGCTTTTTAAAACTTCACATCACCACAGTTTCTTACGACACATCGTAACTAATTACTCTTGTTCTAGTGTTCTAAAGCATCCTATGTGTTAGAAATGTCAAAAAATTCCTGTGAAATCCCCCCCTCCTCCCCCTTGTGACGGCACTGACCGGAACACTTCTAAAGGGAACCAGAAGGCTGTGATTATAATGCAATTAAATGCAAAGGTGCTAGCGAGCTGGACAAGACTTCGGTTGTCTAAACCACACCTTGAACGCAGCTGAGCCTGCGGTATTATAGTCACCTACACTCAAAGCATCCTTCGGGAGCTTTTTAAAACTTCACATCACCACAGTTTCTTACGACACATCGTAACTAATTACTCTTGTTCTAGTGTTCTAAAGCATCCTATGTGTTAGAAATGTCAAAAAATTCCTGTGAAATCCCCCCCTCCTCCCCCTTGTGACGGCACTGACCGGAACACTTCTAAAGGGAACCAGAAGGCTGTGATTATAATGCAATTAAATGCAAAGGTGCTAGCGAGCTGGACAAGACTTCGGTTGTCTAAACCACACCTTGAACGCAGCTGAGCCTGCGGTATTATAGTCACCTACACTCAAAGCATCCTTCGGGAGCTTTTTAAAACTTCACATCACCACAGTTTCTTACGACACATCGTAACTAATTACTCTTGTTCTAGTGTTCTAAAGCATCCTATGTGTTAGAAATGTCAAAAAATTCCTGTGAAATCCCCCCCTCCTCCCCCTTGTGACGGCACTGACCGGAACACTTCTAAAGGGAACCAGAAGGCTGTGATTATAATGCAATTAAATGCAAAGGTGCTAGCGAGCTGGACAAGACTTCGGTTGTCTAAACCACACCTTGAACGCAGCTGAGCCTGCGGTATTATAGTCACCTACACTCAAAGCATCCTTCGGGAGCTTTTTAAAACTTCACATCACCACAGTTTCTTACGACACATCGTAACTAATTACTCTTGTTCTAGTGTTCTAAAGCATCCTATGTGTTAGAAATGTCAAAAAATTCCTGTGAAATCCCCCCCTCCTCCCCCTTGTGACGGCACTGACCGGAACACTTCTAAAGGGAACCAGAAGGCTGTGATTATAATGCAATTAAATGCAAAGGTGCTAGCGAGCTGGACAAGACTTCGGTTGTCTAAACCACACCTTGAACGCAGCTGAGCCTGCGGTATTATAGTCACCTACACTCAAAGCATCCTTCGGGAGCTTTTTAAAACTTCACATCACCACAGTTTCTTACGACACATCGTAACTAATTACTCTTGTTCTAGTGTTCTAAAGCATCCTATGTGTTAGAAATGTCAAAAAATTCCTGTGAAATCCCCCCCTCCTCCCCCTTGTGACGGCACTGACCGGAACACTTCTAAAGGGAACCAGAAGGCTGTGATTATAATGCAATTAAATGCAAAGGTGCTAGCGAGCTGGACAAGACTTCGGTTGTCTAAACCACACCTTGAACGCAGCTGAGCCTGCGGTATTATAGTCACCTACACTCAAAGCATCCTTCGGGAGCTTTTTAAAACTTCACATCACCACAGTTTCTTACGACACATCGTAACTAATTACTCTTGTTCTAGTGTTCTAAAGCATCCTATGTGTTAGAAATGTCAAAAAATTCCTGTGAAATCCCCCCCTCCTCCCCCTTGTGACGGCACTGACCGGAACACTTCTAAAGGGAACCAGAAGGCTGTGATTATAATGCAATTAAATGCAAAGGTGCTAGCGAGCTGGACAAGACTTCGGTTGTCTAAACCACACCTTGAACGCAGCTGAGCCTGCGGTATTATAGTCACCTACACTCAAAGCATCCTTCGGGAGCTTTTTAAAACTTCACATCACCACAGTTTCTTACGACACATCGTAACTAATTACTCTTGTTCTAGTGTTCTAAAGCATCCTATGTGTTAGAAATGTCAAAAAATTCCTGTGAAATCCCCCCCTCCTCCCCCTTGTGACGGCACTGACCGGAACACTTCTAAAGGGAACCAGAAGGCTGTGATTATAATGCAATTAAATGCAAAGGTGCTAGCGAGCTGGACAAGACTTGGGTTGTCTAAACCACACCTTGAACGCAGCTGAGCCTGCGGTATTATAGTCACCTACACTCAAAGCATCCTTCGGGAGCTTTTTAAAACTTCACATCACCACAGTTTCTTACGACACATCGTAACTAATTACTCTTGTTCTAGTGTTCTAAAGCATCCTATGTGTTAGAAATGTCAAAAAATTCCTGCGAAATGAGCAATCAAATAGTTCACGCCTCGGTGTTTCTTTCAACTTCGTCTGGTCCTTTTTGTGGGTTCAGACTAAACTAAATGTGTATCTGTTGTTCCAGGCATAAAAAAAAAGTTATTTAGCATGCGTGTTTCGGTACCCCATCGGAAATGCGATAAAAATCCTATATCAGCTATTCCGTTTTAAATAACTCACGCTCGAAAAATGGTTTAAAACGAAGGAGTGGGACATTAGCCCCCAGCTTGGGCCAATTGCGAGCGGGGCTGCTGGTTATGGCCGACTAATGTGTTCCCACAAAATGGATAACATCTCGCGGTTTCTCTCAGTTATTTGTGTTTCAAAAAAAGTTCGCATCTTCGCCATTTGGGATTCATATTTTCTCTATTTTTTCGCGTCACTAATCAGAGTATTCAGTAAAAGTGACATTAAGTAGCTACGCTTTCCGTACTTGTTGGCTCGTTACACTAGCCAATCACAAACCTTCATGGGAGCAAAATGTCCACCGGGTTCGCTTTGACTGGGCACCCGAGGAATTATTGAGTATCTTCGATATTGGCCGACTTCTTCCTTTTATGACGACAAAAAGAGCTGTCTTCTTTATTTTTGTTTTCACTGGAAGAACCCACACGGCTCGCATATTTCGAAGACCTGTTCGACATTTTACTGTATAGCTCTACGCGTGTACTAACCTATGTTTTAATTTTTTTACTTTTTTACTTTCTACGGCATCAGTTTTTGAACGTGCGAGTATTTACTGATCCATCAGGCCTAGGGGCTTTCGCTAGACGCCATTGGTCATTGCTTGCAGTGCATGCTCGAGACTAACTCCCATTGGTTGTCTATGAAGAACGACTATCTTGACGGGACGTAATGCGTGTTCACGCACGTTCAACGTGCATTCCGCCCAATCAGGATTGATGTTCTTGGCAGAGATAGGAGCCGCCTCCGAGCGTGCACTGCGAACAAGGACCTCAAATATTGCGTCGATCGAATAAATCCTTCTGCAGTATCGGTTTCTGTAACCCTACTTGATGCGATGTTCGCAGGCGATGGAGGAGTAGCCACTACATGCAGCCATGCCACGCTCCGACCAGTGGATTCATGGGACCGCAGTGCTGGTGCCCTGCCTCTTCTACTTGGTGCACGCAGGTCAGTGGAATACTCGACTCGTGCGCGCCACGAGGATCCCACGCTTTAAAAAAAACTGTCTCATTCATCTTGATCCCACCGATTAAGTCGATATACCCTAAATATGTTTCCGCTGCATTCTTTCGTGTTTTTAATAAACATCGCAATTTCTTTATTTGTTTTTTGTTATAGCGCGTGATTTATTTCAAATTCTTACCTTTTTTTATGGGATGGTGGGCACGTCTTGAATTTCTTGCGTCATCCCATAAGCTAAGCTACTCGTGCGCGAACGCCGAGCTCCGGCGTCCGGCGATCGCGTTCGAACACTTAGTGGAGACCACAGCCCTAGAGGCAATGCAAGCTAGTTTCGCGTCTACCCGCTCACTGGTGTAGGAAGACCCGACATTACGGACGGATGTGACGCTACGGACGAAGCCTTACCCATATCTATTTTCTTGAAGCAATTTTATTTTGCCAGTTCAACTAAACATTTCTTCGTAAGAAAACTCGTTGTACGTAGTTTTTACCGTAAAAAATGTAGCCCTTAGGGGCTCCCCGCCCCCTTAAATCCAAATCCGCCCCTGAATTTTTGTGTGGTATTCGAGCCGAGGCAATTAAATTGGACCAGACAAAAACGAACAAACAAACGAAAACAGCCAGGAGGAATGTCACGGATATTCATTCTCCCCCGAGAAGGGAAAAAACGTCAAAATGAGTAAATGCCGAGTTCCCGCGTGAGGCCAAGTTCCCACGCTAACGAACCGTCCTCCGAGAGACTACGAGGCATTGCATGCGCGGGCGAAAGAACATCTGGGAGCCCGCCGGCGGCCCTCCGCTAATTCCTCTGTTTGTTCTCGTGGGCAGTGCACTTGAAACTATACGGCGGCGGAAGGAAGGGCTCCATGGAAAGTTCGGAAGTGGCGCGCGAAGGGGATTAATTGGGCCGGCGGCTGCAGCGCCGAACGAGGCCAACGTGAGGGGCATCGAACAGATAAGGATATCGACCGAAAGCCTTCTCCGACTCCGGCCTGTTCCCGGTGTCACTGGAACACCAGCTGAAGGAGCCTCGATAGAAGAGAGGGAGCGACTCCAGCCCGTACAGTTGACCTGGAAGAAAAAATGATTACAGTTACCTTTATTGGAAGAATGCATGAAATTAGGTATTTAAGGAGCGATCGTTTATATATTACGAGACATTAAACGATCGTTTCGGGGAATAGTGAACCAATATTTTATCAATTTAGCGGGGAAACTGACTTCGTGCGTAGGTCTGGGGGCATCAATTTTCCGCCAAATTTAGCGGGAAAACTGATTTGTTGCGTAGGTCACGTGACGTCAATTTCCCCGATAAATTTAGCGGGAAATGCGCGGACGGACGAACGGAAGGACGAACTTTCGGGATTGAGGAGGGGAAATGGGGGCGCTGGTGTCGGTCAGAAACAAGTTACTGTTGGCGACGCTTTGATACGCGCCAAAAAGCGGGAAAGCATCCCTCGCAAGGTCTGTATCTAGCGTTTCTCTCTAACCTCTTGTCGCACGAAAACTCTGGCGTCGCGCATTGTATAAAAATAAAAACAATTGCGCGAGCGCTCGAACAACTTGAATAACTTACTCGGAATGGAGAGCGTGCTGGTAAGGAGATTATAAATAATGGAAACAACATAAAACACAAGGACGGACAAGACGTCTTCTCCGTCCTTGTGTTTTCTGTTCCTCCCATCATTTATATTAATTGCAACTCGTCGCGGCCAAACGAACGTGCTCTCCTTTCCTTCCTTCTTCTGTCGCTCTCTCGTTGTTTTCTATCGGGATCGCCAATGTGAGCGCCTGGGATTTGCCCCATCCTGTTCTCGTCTTCACCACCCCGCTCGAACTATGGAAAGCGTTCGCAATTTCATGGCGGACGCCTCCGGGGCGGATGGATTGCAAGTGCGCGTGCCTTACCTTGTCGCGTGGACAGGAGAAAGGCGGGCGGAAAGACATTTGCAGACGACCTTCGCTTCGGTCCACTCCTGGCAGGCTCGTATCGTCATCGCGGCGCCCATGAACCACGTGACTCCTACCGTGCAGTCCGATCCTCTCCGTAATACGGGCACATTAGGGAAGGACCGCCGCGGACCGCTGCTCCCACCCCCCGCGTCCAACAACAACCGGGATTACCACGCTAACAAATTCTCCCCGCGCCGCGTAAGACGTGTGGGGATTACGGGCCAGCGCTGCTGCGACAGTCCAACGGACCTTGCGGCGGTCGTGCCTGTTTGTTTCCGGTGCACCGCTGCTTGTTGCAAGAACCTCGGCGCGGTTGGGGAGCGTGGCGGGGAGATACCTCGCCTCTTGTTCTGTTCCGGGAATCGGAATAGCGTCCGCGAGGGGGCCGGGGATACCGCTAAGTGGTCCGTGTGCAGCGGAATGGAGGTCGCCGCGCGATTAGTTTGCAGATTACGGGCTTTCTCGGTCATTTGGATTGGTCTCGTATTTTGTTGCCTGCTCTATTCCCAAATTTCTTTTAATTGAACCGTCTGGTCTTGTTTGTTTTCTCAGCGGAGTCGGGTTTCCGAAGAAAAAAGTAAAAATCTTGTTTTCTCTCGGAAGCGAAGCTTTTTCAGCCGAATTGCTGGCGTTAGTGTTGCTTTGTTTCTTTCTGTCAGAACCAGAGTTTTCGGGGTTCGAGATTACGATATTGAAAGAAAATGTAAGCGCTTCTATTCGGAGGGCATGCCATCGTTGATTGACGCAACACGCCGAAAGTCACTAGTCATATTACTTGCATAATTACTCACTCGAAGTCCGTGCGCTCTAAGAAATCTAAAAATTTCAGTGCTACTTTCCTTCAAACCACTGCCCTCCACCCCTAAGCTAAGCGGGAAAGGGGGGGGGGGTGTTTAAATTTGTTTATTTACGCAGTACATACATCGCTAAGAGGGCAATAGTATAGGGGGTACATAGTACAAATGATAAAACAATTTGCCACCTATAACGAGCGTGTAAATAAAAAAGACTAAGCGTGCATGAAGGAAGTGCAATACGACTCTTACAAAAATCATAAAACAGACTAAACAGAAATAGACAGACTGCAGCACATCAATTTAGATGCATGTAAAATAACAAAGAAGAAGACATTTCATCCGAAGTCTCGGTGACGACGTGCTGTGGAAGACCATTCCAGTCATTAATCGATTTGGGAAAAAAATAGTTTATAAACATTTCTGTTCTGTACCTAATATTTTGTTTTTATTTATAGAGAATGGTTTACTTTTCAGGAAAGGTAGTCAGGATTAGGAAAATTGTTTTCCTTTATTATACCTGTTTGTTTGTTCTAAATAAATATTTATGACAAGTTTCATTCGAAGATATTTTCTCCTCGAATCCAATGGGTTCCATTCCAGTGTTTCTTTAATTTTGTTACGGTCGAATAAAAATCGTAATGATTTGTTCAAAACGAGCTTCTCTAGTTTGCACGCGTTCTAGGTTTGATGTCAAATTTAGGACTGGACATGCACACTCTGAGTTTGGCTTGACATTAGCCTAGCGTCTGTCAGAATTTAAAACGCGGTTCGCCTCATTTGTTACTGCATCTACATGTTTAGACCAGAATAGATCGCTGCTAAAATAAACTCCTAAATATTTCACATATATAAATTCCTGGAGCACAACGCTGTTCAGCTGGTGCCTCGACTGAAAATGGCTTCCTTTTTCTGGTGAATCTAACAATTTCATTTATCGATATTTGGGGACATTTCCCCTTCGTCACACCGATTCATTACTTTTTCAATGTCTTACTGAGGTAGAAGAGAATCGTCCTCGCTTTATAAATAACACAATCATCGGCATATAAACGTACACTGCCTGTTAAATTTTGCGCAGTGACGTTGATCAAAAAGAGAAGTGGCCCGAGTTGGGACCCTTGGGTGACACCCGAGGTTACATCAGCAAACGGAAAAGTTAGACCGGGAATAACCACACATTGTGTACAGTTCGATAAGCAATTTTTCATCCATCCAAGAAGACAGTCGGGGAGGCCCAGGAGGGAACATTTGTGCTACAGAAGCGAGTGAGGTACCATATCAAATGCTTTTTAAAGGCCTAGAAGCAAGCAGTTAACGTAACATTTTTATCTAGTTAAAGTGAAAGATCATGTGCAAATTCTATTATCTGCGTGGTGCACGATAAACCAGACCGGAAACCGTGCTGGATCTTGGAAAAGAAATTATTGGACTCGAAGTGGCTAATCATATTTGTATATAATGTACGCTCATTTAAAACAAACACTAGTAGTAGTTAGGTAGATGGGCCTGTAATTGGAGACCTGGCTTTTTTGGCCTGACTTATAAATAGGCGCAAGATTTGCACTTTTGCATTACGATGGCAGCCTGCTAGAAAAGAGCGATTTGTTAAAAATAATAACGAGAAAAGGTTAAACTGCTGTAGCACACGTCTTTAGGACGTGATTTGTTATGCCGTTAGGCACTGTGGCTGAATGAGATTTAATATTACGAAGTAGTTTATGTGCTCCATCACACTCAATAACAAACTCTTGCATTGCATCCATTTATCTCGAACGATTGTGGTGCAAAATATTTGGTTGATGTCGACAAAATAGGCGGAAACAACAATTGAAGCGAACAGCCTCGATAAAATTATGAGAAATCAGTTTATCGTTCTTAAGAATTGCAGGAATGCCACAAATTCACTCTTACTCGATTTTTTTTTCACAATTTTTAATCGTTACTTTGGGTTGTTAGCAACTTTGGCCCTAGCGTCGAGTAGCATTGTTGTCTCGCTTCTTTAACTTTAGCCTTAAAAATATTGCGGAGACTTCGGAGTTCAATTTTTGTTGCCGGGTCTTTTGTTTGTTTATGTTTAATAAATAATCTACACTTTTTGTTAAGAAGACATCGCAGTTCTTTTGTTATCCATGGCCGGTTCGTCGTTTCTACGCCTTCCCGACACCATCTTAGAAGGAGTAGATTTAGCGAAAAGCAAAGAAAGGTCATTCCTAAGTAGATCCCTGAATCCTTCAGTGTCAAGCCATGTTCATGCACATTCAAACTACCGTAGATAGCTAGAAGATCGACAAATATGCTGCCATAATCTCCACGATAAAAAAAAAAAAACATATTTTGTTTGGTACAGGGTTTATTAGTGACAGCGTCTTGGCATGTGACATATGCAACGACATCTTCGTGGTCACTGCTACCCGCAATTGCAATGACCAACTAGATGGCAGACGGTAAGTTTGTAAGAAACAGATCTAGTATATATATCCACCTGATGCGTTCTACCTCGTCGGAAGCGACACAAACTGCTGTAATTCATGAGCGTTTACAGGTTTTTCGAAAGTTTTTTGCACGGTGACGTCAAAGTCTGCAGAAGCGGTAAATAATAAACCCATTCCACGTCCGGCAAGATTGAGGCCGCCGCCAAGTATCACGTCATCGGGGATATTGAAGATAACGCATTAGAAAGGGACAAATATGTTGTGAGACAAGAGAAAAGAAAGAAAAACAAAGTGCCTCAGTCTGCTCCAGCGTTAGCATTGCAGACTTAACCCAATTGAAAGTAAAATAAATAGGGGTGTCACCCAAACTTTAATTTTTGTAAAAGCCAATTAATAAGAGAAAAAAAAACACTAAAAGTATCATCTATCGAAACCACCCCAGGGGACCGGGCCCGGTCAATCAGCGGCTTTTATTGAATCGGTGTACAGGTCACGTGACATTAATCTTCCCCCTAAATTTAGCGAAGAGTGTGATTTGGTCTACAGGTCACGTGACGTCAAGTTACGTGACGCCATTTTTCCCGCTATATTTAGCGTGGAAACAAAGTTGGTGCATAGGTTACGAGACGTCAATGTTCCCACTGAGTTTAGCGGGGAAACTGAATTTGTTTATAGGCCACCTGATGTCAGGTCACGTGATATCAATTGACGTCCCGTGACGTAAACATTAATTCAGTTTCCCAGCTAAATTTAGCGAGAAACGCACGAACGGACGGACGGACGGACAAAAGTTTGGGTTGGGGGGGAGGGGGGTCCGTTAAAAAGCATGGTGCTTTAACACCATCTGCGCTATGAGACTAAAGTTTCCATCTGGCGTGCATACACCATGGTACTTTTGAACTCTGAGCCCCTTCGTTGGCAAAGCTCCCTCCGTAGATTACAGCGACTGGTTCTCCCGAGTGCTTTGGGCGAAGTATATCCTGGGAATGTCGGAGACGGTCCAAATCCATGTACCTTACCACGTTTATATAGGATTATATAGACAGCTCTATCAACTATCGTTCGTTTTATGGCGCAGTAAAAGAAAAAGGACCAAGCAGCCAAGCGGCTAGAGCCAAGTCCCGAATCAGTCAACCAATATGTTTGAATTCAATAAGCCAGTTTTCCGGGATAGAAAACCCGAAGATAATCTAGCCCCCTCGTCCCTTGGAATTGCGCGCTTCAGGAATCAAACGCTACCGTCGAAAATATGAGGATTGTGCAAAGGGTGTAATAACGACAATTAAAGAAGTTTTGTGCAGTAACTCGCAAATTTTACATCATTAAGGCTGTGTGCACACCGGGAAGCTACTGAAGATCGGAGCATGATCACATCCGTCTCTGCCGTCTAGAGTCAAGTTGGCTAACACAGTGCGACCCTTCGCGAAAATAATACTCCAAAAGTACACTCCATTTTGCATTTTCATGAAAGAGAACAAGTATACTTCCGCAAGTATACTTAAAAGAGCGAACACCCCCCCCTCCCCCCACCTCCCCCGGCATCGTCTTTCTTCTTTTTTTTTTTTTTTGTTAGGCGATTTAGCATGCTGTTAGAAGACTACCCAATTAATGCTACAGAGTCACGTATACGAGGTGTGATCAAAAAGTTCCGGGACTGATTTCGTAGCGCAAAAAGAGACGGCAGCACAGTGATGTGCGCGCTGCAGTCGAAGGAAGGGGCCTTCGTGTCTCGTCGTACCAAAGGGCGTCGCTTTTTGGTATAACGTCAGCGTTGCGTGTGGAACAGGCAACGCTAACGCAATCGCGGAGTGCTTGCGTTCGCCCGCGTACCCAATACTAAAACTCACTAATATGTTTAGACCCCAAACAACTGTCTGCGCTTTGGCGCTGAGCATGGTGCAACGTCATGTTCAGTTGCACAATGCAGAAGACTGCTTTTTTGTCGTTGATGTAGGTTTCGACGTAATATTAGCCACGTCATTCGACGAAAGCACTTCGATTGCAGCGGTCTCCCGAGTGCTTTGCGGGGGAGCATACGCTCCAGATTTCCTAAAATGCATATGCGCTGTTAAGAATGGAACCTTCGGCAACCTTTTCCGAGTTTCAACGCTGCGGAAACGAGTCCCGAAACGAGTCCCGACGTGTCAGGACTGCCGGCCACCTGTCGAAGCCTGCCCAAAACGTGTCTCAACGCGTCCGTGACGTCAACGGGACGTGTGTGTGTGTGCGTGTGGGTTCGTGCGCTCCGGAAGGGGAGAGAGGCCTGGCCTAACTGCGGAGAACCATGGCTATGACTCATTTCTGGCTACGACGCGGCGGACTTTTCTGCTACGCACTCGGCGGTCGCACCTGCTGCCCTGGCGGAGAGTGAGGGAGAAAACGGACCCTATATAAGGCGGGGCGTGAGACGGCTCCAGTTGTTCTCTCGGATTTGACGACTGTATCGCTACCATGTAATTAAACCGTTCGTTACGTTACCAATTCTCCCACCTCCACTGGACCCCTGGGTTCTTCACTTCGGGGAATGGTCGTCGTCACGAGCCAGGAAGCCTCCGGACGTGCGGCCTAAGCCCCGCCTCGAACAACTGGTTGGCAGCGGTTGGGATCGGACCATGCGACATCGTGCTACATCTGCGGGTGAGCGTTTGGACTTTGCTTTGAGATTCGCCAGGCTTCAGATTATGGGTAATTAATTTTGAACTGCTGGGAATCCTTAGTGTTTGACTCGTGCGCTAGGTTTTTGGTACAACCTCGCGACAAGTTTTAGAACAAAGCCAAAGCTAAAGAGCAGCGATCATGGATCTAATGAGGTTACTGAGAACAGATTTATTCTGTTTATGTGAAGAATTGGGTGTGGAGGTGGAGCAAAAGATCAAGAAATCTGAGATCAGTAAAGCGATTTCAGAGAGCGCGGAAGCAGAGGAAATTAAAATTGCGTGGGAACTGCTTCAGAACGCTAAGAGTGAAGCTGCAGCAAGAGAGGAACGAGAACAGGCTGCAGCGAAAGAGGAACAGGCTGCAGCAAGAGAGGAACGAGAGCGAGAACAGGCTGCAGCTAGAGAGGAACGAGCACAGACTGCAGCGAAAGAGGAACGAGAACAGGAGCGGGCTGCAGCGACAGAGGAGCGAGCGCTGAAAAGGCTAGAGCTCGAAATTGAACAACAGCGATTAAACTCGCAGAACAGTAGAGTTGGGGCTCCGGTACGAGCAAGTGAGACCGAGTCGTATCAAATGAAGAAGCTCATGCAGCCGTTTAAAGTTGGGGAAGACGTGGGCCTATTCTTAGTTAACTTTGAGAGGACATGTGAGAAGTTGAGCTTCGCCCCAGAAACGTGGCCGCAACGGCTTTTGACTCTGTTGCCCTGTGAGGCTGCAGAGGTTGTCGCGCGCCTTAGTGCTGGAGACGCGGACGACTACGACAAGGTGAAGTCCAGCCTTTTGAAGCGGTACCGCCTTTCTGCCGAGGCGTTCCGTCAAAGGTTTAGAAACGCATCCAAAAAGAGCAGCGAGGGCTACTCGGAATTCGCGTACGGGCTTAAAACCAACCTGATAGAATGGTTGAAGAGCGAGGAAGTGTACGAAAGCCGCGACAAGGTAGTCGAGTGTGTGTGCCTCGAACAGTTCTTTCGTAGCATTCCGCAGTCAGTCAAGCTCTGGGTGCAGGATAGGGTGGGAGTCGACTCTGTCGAAAGGGCCGCTGAGCTAGCCGAAGAGTACTCAACGCGTAGAAAGCTGAGCGGAGAGGAAAGCGAATCCGGCCGAAGCGATCAGCGCAAGACCTTCCGACAGGGAAATGACTCGCGAGAAAACGGGCCCGAGAAGCCCGAAGCAGGACAAAAGGTCCCAGAAAAGAGCGCAGAACACTCGAACGGAGACGAGGCGCGGAAGAGCCCAACAGGGCAGTTCGAGGCAAGGAAGCCGTTCCTGTGCTACAACTGTCAGGAGCCGGGACACACAGCGGCCAGATGTAAGAAACCGCGGGTGGTGTTCTCGTGCGTGAACGGTAGTGACGAGGACCTGAAGCTCCTTCGTCCCTATCTTCACGAGCTCCAGGTAAACGAAAAGCCGTGCAGGGTGCTTCGTGACAGTGCAGCGACGATGGACGTTGTCCATCCGTCGTATGTAACGCCATCCGATTTTACGGGAAAGGTAGTTTGGATCAAGCAGCTGCTCGAAAAGCACAGTGTCTGTCTGCCTATGGCGAGAGTGAGGGTAACTGGCCCGTTCGGAGAGCTAGTGACAGAGGCGGCTGTCTCGCAAACAGTCCCGTTGGAGTATCCTTATTTGTTTTCTAACCGGTCAGATTTCCTGCTGCGCGAAAGGGGTCAACAACTGGGAAAAGGGCTAGTTCAGTCGTGTACGAGGTCCAAATCGCGTCAGGTCGCCCCTTTGTTGACGAGTGATCCAGAGCCAGAGGCAGCTGACGGGGAGCAAGCACTCCCAGAGTTGGAGGCAGAAAACCGGGATGAGAGGGACCAGGTTGTAGAACAGCCTGATCTCGTAGCACTAGGAAGCGTACGCCGTCCCAACGCGCCGGCGGAAAAGGCGGAGGAAGAGGGGATCAGTGAAAGATCTCTTCGTAGCTCCGGCGTCGCGTAACTTTGGTCCTCTGCTACGAGTAGACAGAGTGTCTTTGACAGTCGAGCAGAAGAGCGACCTAGTGTGTCAGGTTTCGCTGTAAGCTCAGGGATTGCTAGGACCAATGTGACGGGGAATGAAAGAGGCGGATTGTTTATCGGCGCTATAAGGACCCGCATTTTCACGTCTAGAAATCACGTGAAAAACGATCACTATGACTTCAGCGTCAGAAAAAGGAAAGGCAAATTTAACGGCAATGCCGATGGGTTGAGCAGATTTTTCTGACATCACGAAAATAGTAGGGATGATCTCAGAGTTCTTCGTCTCCACGGGAATGAGGATCTAAGTTGGGCACTTCGTTAAAACCCCAAAAGTACCTCACAAATTGCGAAGAGTTTTTGTCTTTTGTATTTTGTTCTTAGTGACCTCGTTGGAAAAATGAGTTTTTGGCGACAGGGGGTCTCGATACCCGGAATTGTACCAACTTTTGGTAATCCGTAATCCAGTCTGGCGGGTCTTTGGCGAATTCCGAGCGTTTGACTGCGGTGTGGCGTGGTGTTGTGGGGGACGTTTCCGCTGATGCCTCCGTGTGAGAGGTTGGGAGTTTGTTTGGTGCTTGCAGCGTCTTCTCAAGGCCTACTCCAGCCCACCTCTTCAGGCAGCGATTGTACCACCGGCCATTCGAGGTTTCCCTGGCCCGGAGGGGCTGTAAGAATGGAAACTTCGGCACACTTTTCCGAGTTTCAACGCTGCGGAAACGAGTCCCGAAACGAGTCCCGACGTGTTCAAGACCGTCGCCCACCTGTCGTGGTCTGCCCGAAACGAGTCCCGACGTGTTCAGACCGTCGCCCACCTCTCGTGGCTGCCCGAACGAGTCCCGACGTGTTCAAGCACCGTCGCCCACCTGTCGTGGTCTGCCCGAAACGAGTCTCAACGCGTCCGTGACGTCAACGGGACGTGTGTGTGTGTGCGTGTGGGTTCGTGCGCTCCGGAAGGGGAGAGAGGCCTGGCCTAACTGCGGAGAAACCATGGCTACGACGCACTTCTGGCTACGACGCGGCGGACTTGGCTGCAACGCACTGGCGGTCGCACCTGCTGCACTGGCGGAGAGTGAGGGAAGGAAACGGACCCTATATAAGGCGGGGCGTGAGGCGGCTTCCCAGTTGTTCTCTCGGATTTGACGACTGTATCGCTACCATGTAATAAACCGTTCGTTACGTTACCAATTCTCCCACCTCCACTGGACCCCTGGGTTCTTCACTTCGGGGAATGGTCGTCGTCACGAGCAGAAGCCTCCGGACGTGCGGCCTAAGCCCGCCTCGAACAGCGCCCATTCGCGTTGGCTGCAAGATGTGTTTGCTATCAAAATCTTAAGAGGAAGCCTCCGGACGTGCGGCCTAAGCCCCGCCTCGAACAGCGCCCATTCGCGTTGGCTGCAAGATGTGTTTGCCTATCAAATCTTAAGATACGGAAGCGGGTGTACAAAAAAAAATGCTCGCACCATTAAAAAACATTCTTTGTGGTATTTGTACACACTCGCAGAATCTCCTTCGAGTATGTTACACCGCGATGCCCTCGAAGCACTAATAATCGGTCTTCCTCTGACCATCGAGAAGGGTGAGCAGTACCTCAATGTGCATGCAACCTCAGCGTAAAAAAAAAAAAAGGTGTTAACATTTTTAGGGTCCAAGCTCCCTAGGGTCTAGCCTTGTCCGTCCGTCCGTCCGTCTGTCCGTCCGTCCGTCCGTCCGTGCTCACATTGATTGCCATCCCATCTGTCTTCTTAAAAAAAGAAAAAAAAATGTTTGCGCAGTCGACAGGATTCGAACCTGTGCGGGGAAACCCCAATGGATTTCTAGTCCATCGCCTTAACCACTCGGCCACGACTGCGAGACGAGTAGGGGGTTCTGAGATGTGGTAGTAACTCAAGAGCTGGGGATGTCATGGATGAAACGTTGCATGTAGCCGCTCAACGTCTATACAGGAGAGGGCGCTGCGGTCAAATGCGTATATAATCGCGTTAAACTTTGCACGCATTGGCTCAACGTTTATAGACGAGAGGGCGCTGCGGTCATATGCTCAAATGCCTATATAACCACGTCCCATACCAAACATTCTCTTTCTGACATGGACCGTTGACTTAAGCGGTGGAGATGCGTTCCCACGGCTTCTAGCAGATCCAAGCTGATCCGCTAGAAGAACCACTGGGTCTGCATTTCACCGACCATAAAGCAGTAATAATGAAGTCGAAACGCAACCCGGAACTCAGCACTACCTATGAGCAATAAAAAAAATCAGCACCATCAGTACCTATGAACAATAAAATCAGTATCATCAGCACCACCAGAGCTTCGCCCCAATCAACATCATTCACCACGTGGAGATACGGTGTTTTTTTTCCTTTTTTAGGCTCAGACCGCGCGACCACTAAAGCATGAAACCGATTACATGTTTTTTAAATGTATTTTTAATAAAGGAATGTTATTGATTGTTGTTCGGAGTGCATCGGGGCTGACATGCGAGCGCTTCCAGAGAGCGTGAGATGCAGCGAAACCGTTCTGAAGTAACAACCACATTGTTTTTCCACGGTCACTCCATCCTGGACGACAGTTGGACACCCTCTGGGAGGCTGTATTCCCGCTTCATAGAGCGTATGCGTCGTTCTGAGAGCCCGGCCCGCCGATCGGCGGCGAGCCCGAAAATCGCTGACAGGCTTTCGGCCTCTGCCTTCTCTCGCTTTTGGTCCCTGCCAGCGGCTCGTCAGCCGGCAATGATCCATGGCGATCTGCGCCCGACACCCGGCTCACGTGCCCCTTCATGCAACGACGAACGTGTCAGGAGCGAACGGTGCAGGCTCCCCGCAACGTTGCGCCGCGAGATAGAGCAGACATGGATAAGGTTGAGCGCGCTCTGACTGAGTGCCTCGCGGACCTATGCGCTCGAGCAGTGCCGATGAAAGGGACACTGTGTTTGTGCCCCCTCACTGACAGACCCTGATTTTCTTGTTGAGGCGCTTTTTGCCAGCTGTGCATGGGCGCCGCCCTAACCGACCTTCGGTTTTTGTTACTCTTATTCGGTTTGCTCCACTTCATCATTGCCACAGCAGCAGAGGTTATTGCCGCTTCAGGTGCTACTCTGTCCTTCTCCGCAGAAGAGGTCTTTGTCGAGGCTCGGCAACGCCCGCTTCAGTGGCTCTCGTGACAGGCACGTGACCTCGGCACCAATTTAGTTTCCCCGCTACATTTGGCAGAAAGATTCATGTCACGTGACCCGCTAAAGTTAGCGGGGAAACCGAATTTGTGTATAGTTCACGTGGCGTCAAATCACGTGGCGTCAATTTCCTCGCCAAGTTTAGCGGGAAAACTGAATTGCTCTATATATCACCCGAAGCGAGGTAACGTGACATAAAATTTTCCGCCATGTTTAGCGGGGAAACTGGATTGGTGTATGGGTCACGTGACGGCAGGGGACGTGAGAATAATTTCCCGTTAAATTTAACGGGGAAATAGTTGGTGCATAGGCAACGCGACATTAATTTTCCAGTCACGCTTAGCGGGTAAACATATGGTGTCTAGGTTACGTGACGTCAATTTTCCCGCTATATTTAGCGGGTAAACTAAATTGATGTATAGTTCACGTGACGTCAGGTCACGTGACATAAATTTCCTCGCCAAATTTAGCGGAGAACCTGAATTGGTGCGTATATCACGTGACATCAATTGACGTCACCTTACTTATACATGAAAGTGACGGCACTCAGTTTTCGTGATATCGACTCGCAACTTTGCACCCCTTCCAAGCGCAAAAAAGAAACAACGTAGTTCTACGTAAAAAATAAAACAAATCTATAGGTACATAGGTCACTTTGTCATTGTAAAAAATGATCGCCGTTTGTTATATGTTTTATATCCTTGCAATCAAAAGGCTCAATTTATCAACCGTACCGTAGTGGAAAGCGCTCGTTGGGGGCACTAACGTAAGTTATAAAATGTAGCGTCCGCCAGCACCGTTTCGGGGCAACGTGCAAAAAAGCGGCGAGTATCCCGTCTGTGCCCCGCAGCGCCGCGCGGTCAACACGCAGGCCGGCTGTTTGGGAAAAGCTCTCAATTCGATAATCCTCCGTTGGAATTGGCCCAATGTTATATTTACACCCTACTCACGGTATGACTCTGACGACACGGGTACTGCATGTTTGCCAAACGGAGTATGCGTAAAAATCGGGCTTTTGCGCATGCGTAATGCTCACATCTCTTCGATACAAACGGGCCAAGTTTCGTATCTCTTTTTTTTTTTTAATATAAAAACTAACATTAATACATTGCGGGGCACTTGTTCTAGGCGAAAATCAACTGACTCCAATTTGTCTAGTGTAAAACACGCAGGAAACGTGTTATTTTTGTACGCTGCCTGACCCCTTCAGTCACCGCAGCGGCTCTGACGTCACGCCGCTCGGTGGCGCTGCTGTCGGCGCATGCGCTTCACCTCGTGTGAATCGGGTTTCTGCACATGCGCCCTGCCCACGCCTGGTGAGGGCAAATGGGCCCTTGTTCAGAAACTGCGCGCTGGCCGATATTTATTTATTTGTTTATTTCTTTATTGGTGGAAATTGCCGGCCGCTTGTGAAGGGGCCAAGGCAAAAGCAATGAAAAGATAACTGGAAGCAAGAAACATCACATAAAAGCAGAATTATGTACAACGCAGCAGACCCCAAGTAAACCTGGGTAGATCTGTACACATGCAAAGGCAGAGCTACCCCCCCCCCCCCCCCCCTATACGAAAAAAAAAGCTTGACCAAGAAACATCAGCCGTAAAATACAGGGGTACACAATTTATCTTAGCCAATCTAAGAACTTGCGCCATCAGTGACGAGGGACTGGAGGCCGTCTGAGAATGCAACAGGGCAGTCTTCGTTTACCAGCTGTGACGGAAGCTTGTTCCATTCAGTAACAGTGCGCGGAAAAACGCTATACATATAAACACCACTGTGACAGAAAAACTCGTTCATTGTTTTGTCGTGTTTATTTCTAGTTAGTCGATTAGAGTTGACTGTAACATACTCGCTTGACGACAGACCATTTTGTCTGTTGATAAGGATGAGGAAAAACTTTAGTCTGTTAATTTTCCTTCGAGTAGCTAGCCGTGGCAAGCCGGATAGCCGATAGAGCTCAGTAATGGATGATCGGCAACCGTACCGGTTGTAGATAAATCGCAGTGCTTTCTTTTGCATGTGTTCTAGTGCATTGATACAGACTTGCGACCTTACATCCCACACTGTGTCTGCTTACTCCAAAATGGGACGGATTAAACATTTATTAGCCAGCCGCCAGTTTGGTTGTAGACGTGCAGTGGCGTAAGTTTCTACGAAGAAACCGTAACTTCCTTGAAGCCCTCGTGACTAAATCGCTAATATGTGCATGCCAGCTGAGGTTTGAGGTAATTGTTACCCCGAGGTATTTGCATTCTGTGACTTTTTGCGAGGGTAGGTCGTCAATTGTGTAAGCAAAGGAAAGTGGTTGTTTCTTGTTAGTGACTGTCATGTGGGCGCTCTTGGAAGCATTCAGCACCATTTGCCAATGCTCACACCATGATGATATTTGCGATAGGCAATCGTTAAGGTTGACTTGGTCAGCACGACACACAATGTCTGTAATCCAGACGCATTCATCCGCGAAAAATCGACACTGTACAGATGGATGACTTATTTCAAGATCGTTTATAAAAATCAAGAACGAAAGAGGCCCAATCACTGACCCCTGCGGAACGCCGGAAACAAACAACAATTGGTGCTTATGAATTGCGTACGATTGCTCAGGTACGACTCAAGCCAGGCAACTATTTTAGCATTATTAAGGACGCATTTCAACTTAAGCTTGGGATGGGTTACGCGGTCGAACGCTTTCGCGATATCTAGGAATATGACATCTGCTTGCTCGGATTTATCTTGTATACCCGCCAGCTCGTGGATTGTATGCAGAAGCTGCGTGACTGTAGATAAGCCGCGCCTAAAGCCGTGTTGCTCGACGCGGAAAAAGTTGTTTTTTTTTTTTTTTCAAGGAACGCCGTTAGATGATTGCGCAAGAAGTGCTCAATAACCTTGCCACTAGAGCATAACAAAGAAACTGGCCTGTACTTCCGTACTTCCATAGTACTGCCGGATTGTTGGAATTGGGACTACTCTGGCGTTCTTCCAATCGCTGGGAACCTCACCAGTGTTAAAACCATGAGGCTAAATTACGTATAAATATTCTGAGCACCATTCGGCGTATCTGCGGAGAAAAATATTTGGTATCGCGTCGGGCCCGCAGGACTTCTTGTTGTTGAGCCTGAGAAGGTGTTCGAAGATACCCTCTTTAGACACAACAACGTCCGGAACTCTAAAGTTTCTCTCGCTATACAATGGTAGTTGGGAATTGTCATCAGTGTATACGGACGAAAAAAATTGAATAAACAAGTTCGCTATAACCTCGTCGTCATCGACAGTATGGTCGTTTTGCTTGACTGCCTTCACAAACTTGCTTTTCTTCGATAAGTAGGCCCAAGATTTCTGCGGGTTATCTTTCAAAAAAGAGAGCATTGTTACGTTGAAGAAGTGGAACCTAGAATTGTTTATCATAGTACGCACCTGATTACGAAGCACTCCCAGGATGCTGCCCGTGCTCTTTCGGTTTCTTCTCACCGGCCGGTTAATCTTCCGTTTTAAGCGAAGGACTCCGCGCGTCATCTAGGGATTGAACATTTTTACTTTCTTTGCGCGTAGCGGAACGAGCCTACTGATACTGGTGTGGACGACCGTCTTGAAGAAAGACCAAAGTGTCTGGGCACACGCCGTCCTGCTTTTGAATGTCAGAAAAACTGTCGAAAAAAACCTCCAGATAATCAAATATGTCG
The DNA here is from genome assembly GCA_013358835.2 of Ixodes persulcatus. Classification (NCBI taxonomy): domain Eukaryota; kingdom Metazoa; phylum Arthropoda; class Arachnida; order Ixodida; family Ixodidae; genus Ixodes; species Ixodes persulcatus. The sequence continues at coordinate 19,514 of JABSTQ010009313.1, read as the reverse complement.
ACATCACTCGCCCTACTGTAATCTCTGTACGTCTTGGTTTCTGGTAGAGTCATTACGCGGTGAATTCCAGGAAAATCGTAGACTACCATGCCATGATCCGATACGCCTTGCATAACCCTCGCGTGAACGCCTAGTCGTGCCACAGACTCGGAGACGAATCATAGGTCGAGCAGTAAACTACATTGTTGAGTAACGCGCGTTGGGTCTCTGACGACTTGTTGCAGGTTATGGCAGAAAGCTATGTCAACAGGAACATTGGAGTGAACACAGTTTGTTAAAGGGATACTGAACCAAAAAATTTGGTGTCCATAATAAGTGGCGCACGTTCTTTCCACGAGCCAGCAGCCGCCGGTGTGCGCGAGCACACGCAACAAAAATGACGTCCAAGGCCTCCATTCGCGCTTAAGAGTACAGTGAAATGCATGGGCTTCGGGCCAAAGGAGAACAAATACAGGCTTTTCATCTCTACAAGTTTAAGCTACCTGCTTGTTAGACCAATTAATCGCTTATCTTTTACACCAGACACCACTATGTAGATGAAAAACTTGTCTTTATTCTCCTTTGGCCCAAAGCTCGTACATTTCCTGTCATCTTAACCGCGAATGGAGGTCTTTGACGTAATTTTTGTTGCGTGTGCTCGCGCACACCAGCGGTTGCTGGCTCGTAGAACGAACGTGCGCCACTTATTATAGACACTAAATTCCTTGGTTCAGTATCCCTTTAATGACGACATGCTGTTCCAGTCGATGTGAGGCAGATTAAAGTCGCCTGCCAATATTGTAAAAGAAGATCGCTGAGACTGGAGTCACTGGACACGTAGGACATCCTGGATGCTCTCAAGAATATCGATATCAGCGTTTGGACGTCTGTACACACCCCCAATAAGAAAGGATTTGCACCCACACTGTACTTTGACCCATATTGTTTCGTGATCGGGCGATTCATGAACGGCCACGCAAGAGAGTGAGCTCTTCACTAGCAGTGCAACCCCGCCATTTTGGGAATGGCGATCCCGACGGAAAACTTGGTATCCGACAGGGAACACTTCAGAGTTTGTTATCTCACTGTGTAACCATGTTTCTGTGATTATGACATTGTCCGGGTTTAGATCGAGCAGTGCACATTCAATTTCTGCTATCTTATTTACGACACTTGGCGCGTTTAAGCAGACAAGTCTAAAGGGTCTGCACGTCGCTGCGGGTCGGGCATAGCCCCAGCACCAACAGCGTTGCCCGTCCTATAAAGGCCCGTTCACACTCTTGCGACCGAGTATGACTGAGAGAGACGAGATCTCTTAAAACTTCTTAATTTTTTTTAGAACGAGGGAACACACTGGCATTGTGGCGCCATTATGCGGTGACCCTGGAACTGCATTTCACAAGAGCGAAGGTTTTGTGGGATTTCCGAGGTCAAATGTGCGTAATACCCATAGAAAGCTTGTTTGTAACATCGACAAAAGTTTTTCGAGCCAAGAAAGAAAGGATAATGCGTGAGAGAAATAAAAAAATATGCCGGACCGCTGAGTTTACACTGCTACCCAATAGATGGCGCCAGTTTAAGAGGTCGCAAGAGTGTGAACGGGCCTTAAGGGGACCAAGATTCGGTTTCAAGAGACTTCCTTCGGACCAGTTGTTGGCCACGAGCAACTTTTCGAGCTTTGAACCTTCAACGTACACATGGAACGAAGCGTACGTATCGTACTTAGTTGGCAGTTTTGTGCAGACGAACCTATCGTTACCAAGCACAGCTGATACAACAGCAGACACTTCGTCCGTAGAAGTGAACGGATGCAAGAGCGACACGAAAATAGCCTTCTGCACAGGACGTTCGGGCGCGGAACGCAACCTACAATCATGGTTGGAACCGATTGACGGCTCTGGGCGCAGCCTGGGGTTCGCTGGCCTGCCCTCGTCTACAAGGGCAGGTCAGCAACTGGCCCATATAAAACCGAATGGGGAGAAACCCGATGTCGGTTCTTCATTCCATGCTAAGTGATTAGGTGAACACATTCAAGGTGCCTTGTGTCGGGGTTACTTGTTGAAGACACGCGTCTCGATGACTCCTTTTCTTTTTTTCTCTTTTTTTTAGTTTCGATGGAGATTGAGGCGTCTCACGTATCGCTCTTTTTTTCTTTTTCAGGAGCGCCTGGTATAAAGCTGCGAACGATGACCTCTCTAACGGACGAGACTCAATGTAAGTTCACACTCACTGTGTAGATTTGGCTTTTTTTACGGCTGCTGGGTTAAGCCGGGTGCTACAACTTTGTAATTGGCTTATATTACGCGGCAGGCAGTGCGTACAACAAATGTCATTAAACACAAATTTGAGATTTCAACCGTAATGCTTTAATAAGGAGCCTCGAAAGCGCGTAACGTTTTATTATGCCTATTAGTATTATTTAGTCCGGAAAATAAGCATCATAAAAAAACACTCAAAATGCCAGTCAATATTTTTTTCCCATGTAATTACATGTTGTAGTGTGTTTTTTTTTTTTGTTTTTTTTTTATCGAAGCGTCGGTCATTTTGTGGCTTGAGCGTGTGTCGCTTTGTTTTCGTTCTACCACTTTTCGTTGACTTCGTGCTTTCTTTAGAATCGATTGATTAAGTTCCCAGTAATGTACGCGAAACGACAAACAGGCAACATTTGTTTTCTGTTTATTTCTTTTTTCGCACTCGTAGCTTTTAACAAATCACTTGCCAACCGACAGCCCTCTAGGCAGGCAATTCAACGAAGGCCTTCGAAATCAGCTCTTTTAAAGAATCGGCGAATCGCGGTCTGGGTTGTGTCAAGTCCTTCGCATGTACCGTGAGAAAGGCGTAAAAGCAATCTTGTAGGCGTTACCGAAAAGAAGTAACGACATACGTTACTCGTTACCTGCAAATAAAAGTAACACGTTACCGACCTACGTTACCTCAAAATAAAAGAACGCGTTACCGTTAAAAAGTAACGCCCTTTAGTTTTTGGATTACTTTTTTAATTATGAATTAACGCGTTTTACTCTTTGACGTTACAGATATGCATAAGCGCCCTATTTTAAGAAACACCATGTCCATCCCGAAACATGAACATAATTAACTTATATTCTTCTACGGTTCCACCTGAATACTCACGAAATAAAACGCAACAAAAAACGCAAAAAATGTATTTGACTTTGTGCCTAGAAACACACACAAAAAAATGAAGCGTAAATTATTTAAGTCTCGAGACAAATATGTAACGAGTAACGTAACTACATTACACGTTACTCAAAATAAGTAACAGTACGTCACCCGTTACAATTTTGAAAAAAATAACGAGTACGTTACTTCGTTACCGGAAAAAGTAACGGGTTACTTGTAACGCGGTACCACCAACACTGGGTGAAAGAAACCTGCAAAATCTCCAATAACGGAAGTCACTCTTTAGAAGTATTATCAATGAGGAAATTTTAGGTTCGAACCATATGCTCAGAATATTACGCGTCTTATTCCGGAGTCCATTCTCCAAGTTTATCCGGTTACTTAACGACTCACCAAATCCGGAACTATATTTTGAATTTGTGCTTTAACGAGACTCATTTTATAATACCCGGAGCAGTTACGAAATCCGTTTGATGAATCGTGCCTGCGTGTAAGCCTGTCAAGAGGTTGAGAATCGTTATTCGAGGCTTTGCGCCGGCACAAAACCTCAAAGGGCAAATCCGGTCAATGTTTTTGAATGCGGGATTAGGACTGTTTTCAGCGCAGTCACTGTCTTTCGATAGTGCGAGTAGTCTTATAACTATCACGGCTCAAAGTTTAATTTCGGGCGTCTGTAGCTGAACCGAAGCTTTCTGCTAGAGGGACGACAACACTGATCATCAGTCGCACGGCCGAGACGTGACGTCAGAAGGGTGCTGCGCCAGCTAGGGTTCCTTGACTACGAGCTTACGCGCTTGCCGGCCGCTGAAAAGCAGCTGGTCGCATCTTTAAAAGCGGATTTAGTGGATTACGCGGCTTCACTTTGACGTAATATTTCGGCTATGATCTTATTTCGTGCCACTAGAGCGATACCGGTCATTTATTTTGGTTTCGTTTTCGACCGGAGTTCCCTTTAAGCCACGTTACAGTATATAAGTTTTACATCCTCGAACGATCCTGGTTGGTATATCGGCCTCTATTATTATTGACATTAAAGGTGAAAAAAAAAGAGGTGAAGTGCAGAAAGAAATGAACGTCACCCCAAAATATTTATAAATGAGCATTTCCTTGTAGACAGTCAGAAAGTGCTTATAGCTCGGGTGCCGTTATGTCTCCCGTTCCAATATTTACAAATCCTCAGCCCAGCGTGCGATTTCCTCAGCCCAGCACGCGCGTGTTCGTCTCTTATGGAAGCGAGCAAATCACGAGCCATACGCAGGAACACTAAACATGAAACCGGCCAGGAGCCCTTTTTTGGAAAGGTCTGTACTCGGGGACAACTTTTTTCCGCATTACCGAAGAAGTGAAGACCACGCCAGAACAACTGTGATCGGCGATCACTTTGCGCGAGCACACGCGTGTACCCATAGCTTTGGCTTCGTTGCCAAGAAACGTTGTGGCCAAGCACAGGGGTATTCACTGGACGCCATATTTGAGGGTGATGTTTCCAGCGCATGCTCTGAACGACCCCGCATGAATAGGTTGCTAAGACCTTCCATACTGATGGTGCGGAATGCACGTTGCAAAAGAACTGCGGAAACTCAACACCAGCACGCGCTCAGCACTCGCTTACCCAGCTTTGGCCGCCAGTGTAGCAGCTGTGCACGGGCACCGCCATAACCGACCTTCAGTTTTTGTTTCCTCCTCACTTCATCCTTGCCCCAGCAGGACAGGTTCTTGCCAGTTTAGGTGCTACTGTCTCCTACTCCCGGCATTGGGCTTTGTGGGGGCTCTTCACCGCCCGCTTCACTGCCTCAGTATCTCGATAAGACGAGAGAAGGTCGGCAATGACTTCTCAATCTAGCGTGTGTGCAGCCATAGCTCCGCTCGTGCGCGAAACACCCGCGCATTTTCAAGCCTTCCACCGCTATGATCACGCGCACGCTACACGTGCTTGCACGCATGGGGCACCATGCAAATCAGTTTCCCCGCAAAATGTTTTTTTTTCTTTTTTTTTAGATATAGGGTCTTACTTTCGGAAACAACTGAATGTTGATGTCTTCCCATCAAATTGAAACAATTGCTCCTTGAGTACTCGATATCATACATCGTGCAATTTTGAATATCAAGGTCGCTGACGTATGTTTTTTGAGCGTATCAAAGCAAAAAATTGATTCTTGTGAGTATGTTTGTACAGCCACAAGTTCGTCTGCCTCGGTGGGTGTCTGGTGTCTCAGCTATAGATGAGCGATTTAGCCAGTGCAGTACAAGCGCTAGCCTGGGGTCTTTAACGTGCACCACGCAGTAGTGATACACGACCGCACGCCGGTACGATGCTAATCTAGATCGAAACGAGCAGGGGTGGGGATTGAGCCCAGGGTCTCTGGGTTCTGCAGCGTGAGCTTTCGCTGGTGTGCGCTAGCCCACTCGGCCACCAATCCCCCGAGCGGATCAAGTACACCAACATTAGGCGGCTTCTGATTTAGAAGATCGCCTCGGTGACTCGACGGGCTAAGATCTGCTTCATCTCCCATTGTCGGTTCGCCTCCAAACCTTGTCGGGCTCTGGTCGGGTAAGATGAGAGTCAGCGGGCCCGGGCCTCAAACATTAGTGCCGTGCAGCGCTCTAGCTTATACTACGCGGCGCAGTTAACGCAAACTCGACATCGGCATTTTTTAAAGTATTACTACTAGTACAAAAGAGAAGATTCGAGTGTCAAAGCGTTTGCCCTAAATTGGTGCCAGGATGTGCACCTTCCACCAGACTTGACGGATAGCTCGGATTGCGAGACCGCTTGTTTTTTCCCACTGTGTCGCACTCCATGCGTTTACGCGTTAGAGGTCTGTATCTCTTAACGCGATAGCGTTTAGGAGCTGGTGTCGCATAAAATCCGGCGTTGGTGGCGTGCGCTAAAATCCAGGATTTGTCGGTAGGGTCATGACGTCACAGCCACAGAACCTTGCGCGGGAATTTCAAACAACCCACAACGCTCACGTGAAACGTGACGTTACGCGTTGAAGGAAAGGGTTCAAAACACCATATATGGAATGCGAATCCAAGGTCGCCGCAAGCCTCAAATGATCCTATGATGAAATGATAGCTGAAAGACTTGGGAATGAAGGCGATTTCATAATTTTTAGGTATGTCGATGATTACCTTGTTATTGTCCTCGCACCTAAGGTGCTCACTGATGTGGTTGCAGTTGATTTGATGGAGGTTTTTGCGGACTGCTCCCATGGGCTAAGGTTTACTCATGAAAGAACCTCGGGGAGGTCTTTGCAGTTTCTAGATTTGAAACTTACGTTTCTAGAAGACCACATTTGTTGGGCTTATGAACCCCGCTCTAAGAAGGGTGTACTCCCCTACGGCTCCGCACATTCAAAACTGGTAAAACGAGGTATCGCCCAGTCCTGTCTCGGAGCTGCATTGGCCAAATCCTGTCATCATGAGATGGGCAGGAGCTTCCTGTTGCAGGTAGAACGTCTAGAAAGTGCGGGCTTTCCGCAAAAATCCCTGACCGACGCAGCGGACAGCCTGAAAAAGAAATATAGAGGTGTTCGCCTTAACGCCCGTGAACGGCAAAAGACCAGACCGGCCATTATTCCTTACCTCCACGCTATCTCCCACAACTTAAAAAAAGTTGCGGAGCGTTACAACGTTCCGGTTGTTTTTTCGGCCCCGAAGAAACTCTCATCCTTGTGCAGAAGGATAAATGCTCCGGAAGAGGCTAGTGACGAATGCAAAAAGAAACACCAAACAAAGTTTGTGGAATGTAAAACATCTGTCGTCTACGATATACCATTGTCCTGTGGGCGCTCGTATGTAGGGCAAACAGGCCGTTGCTTTAATGATCGTGCAAGGGAGCACGCGGCAACTATCAAACAGACACCGTCAGGCCATTTGGCCGTGCATTGTGATCGATGCCCGTGCACCCCGAAGTTGTCAAACACAATCATCCTGGGGCGACACAGCAAAAAAACAACCAGAGAGATTCACGAAGCATTCGTCATCAAAACAAGAGGGGCTGATAGCTGTATCAGCGAGCCGTCTGTGGCCTTATCAGATAAAGAATGTTTATATTTAGAAAGAGAGGGGGGACGTTGGAAGTGACTAGGTGTATTTTAGGTATTTAAGCATGTGTGTTTGCTAATAAACTTTCTGTTGCGAGTGCGCCCCGTGTTGTCGTCTACTTCTTCACCTGTTCCCGTTTCTTTGGCCCTCATTTCCAGTCATGAACCAACAAGCCCAGCTAAACATTTTGTTGCTCAAATGATTTAACTTCATAAAGTAATTAACTTGCCTTAAAAAATTATTTCAAGAATTCTAGACGGGTTTTAGGCGGGTGTCGGGCTCGGACCCTTCGGTTCCGAGCCAGACACGCTACTGACTGGGCCATGCAAGGCACGCTTGCACGTCTTGGGAACAAGCGGGAATTGATATGTTTCGCTATCGCGTTCCACCCCTAAAGGCAAAGCTTAAAGGGGTACTCCGCCGTTTTCTTCATAGTCCCCGATTTGCCTAAAAACTTGCTAAAAACACAAACAAACATCGCTGAACTAGTAACCCAAGTATGTGGACAAAACAACTTTTTGTCGCGAAGTTACAGAATTTACAATTTTGGTCTTCATCGTGTTTTTCAAAGTGAAAAGCTCAGCAAGGCGGTGAGTTGGGCGAGTTGGTTGAACATCTTCAAACGTGGAAAAAGCGCAAAAAATTCGACAAGGGACAAGTGAAAGAAGTGCACGGACGAAGCGCTGACTATCAACTAAAGGCCGTGAGGCTTTGCGGTCAGCTTGGATTGGACAGCCTTAAGAAGTCTGTGTCGGGCGCAAAAGGCCTCAATCTCGAGGTCTTCTTCACATTAAAGACCCATAAGGAGCTCAGACCGTTCAGGGCGATTGTTACCCAGAAAGGCTCTTGGCAGCTCCATGTGTCGTCTTTTCTTCAGCGTCACCTGTCTCTGCTTACGTTAGACAACCCTTTTCTTATTCGCAATTCTGAGGCCCTTGTGGATTTCCTGAAAACAGACAATCCGGGAGGCTGTGAATTTGTGTCCTTCGAAGTTGAGGACATGTTTTATTCAATCCCTCATGGTGAATTGATGCTAGCTGTGGGAGAATGCATAGAGGCAAGTGGTTCAGTGGCCTTCATGAACTCGACGGGTGTTGCGGTGGATTCCTTTTTGGAATTATTGAGTTTTTACTCGAGCTCCACCTATGTCACGTTTGAAGGTGAAATTTACTTGCAGAAGAGTGGGATCTGTATCGGATCGAGTGTGGCTCCGGTCCTCAGTGATATATATTTGGCGAAATGTGACAGGGCTATAGCAAAGTCGTTGGGTTGTCGGGTTTTGAGTGTGTTTCGGTACGTGGACGACTACCTAGTGCTGTACAAGGATAACCCGAGCCCTAGCCCTCAAGGAGTGTGTTTGGATTTCTTGGCCTGCTTTACGAAGTGCTCCCCCGGTTTATCCTTTAAGGTCGAGACACCCACAGGAGCAGCTCTACAGTTTTTGGACCTGAGGCTTACTATGCAGCCATCACATACATGTTGGTCCTATGAGCCACGTTCAAAGAAGGGGGTTCTTCCTTTCGGTTCAGCGCACTCAAAGCTTGTGAAGAGGGCGGTTACTACGGCGTGTATGAGGGCTTCTCTGCTGAAGTCATGCCACCATAGGTGTGAGGACAGTCTATTGTTTCAGGTGTCTAGGCTGAGATCGGCGGGATACCCTCTGACGTTGATAGTGGGTGTGGCAGAGTCCCTCATAAAGGTGTTTAGGGGCCGACCCAGTCCTCAGATCAGACAAAAACCGACAACAAGACCGGTGGTGGTGCCTTATGTCCACGCCCTCTCCCATCAGGTCAAGCGAGTGGCGCACAAGTATAACGTGCCAGTGGTGTTTTCAGCACCCCAGAAGCTGTCACGTCTGTGCTCTGCTGTTAACCGAGGGAGTACCAGTGTTTTGCAATGTGATGTCAACCACCGCACTTCTTTTGTACCATGCGCACTAGGGGTTGTGTACCAGATCCCCTTCACATGTGGTAGGGTGTACATTGGACAAACGGGGAGATGCGTGAACGTGAGGGCGAGGGAGCATTCCCTTTCTCTCCGTTCCTCCCCCGCTGGGCACTTAGCGGTACATTGTAGTAGGTGCGGATGCGTACCTGTTTTTAATGACTTGACGATCTTGGCGCGCAATAAAAGTAAGACCGCCAGAGAGATTGATGAGGCCTATTTCATTTTATCAAAAGGGGAAGGGGAATGTGTGAGCGCACCGTCGGTGCACTTGGGGGATGATGAAGTATTTTTTATCAAGGAGAATGGCAGGCACGTGTGAGCGTGATGACTTAGTAGAAATCTTGTCCGTTGGGTTGTATTTTTTGTGTCTTCTATTGGTTCTTTCCTTTGCTCCCTGTGTTTATTTTCTGGTTCGCCTGAAAATTAAACTTTAGTTGATAGTCAGCGCTTCGTCCGTGCACTTCTTTCACTTGTCCCTTGTCGAATTGTTTGCGCTTTTTCCACGTTTGAAGGTGAAAAGCTCTACTGGCAACATTGTAAAAGTGACGTCATGGGTGGGCAGGGGTTCACTCTTTGGGCTGTAGACTTTGTTCCCAACTGATTACAAACAGTTTTATGGTGTCAAATGAATGCATTGGAAAGTCGCTCCAGCTCCCGCGCAGCAGCACGATACAAATGCTCGGCGTAGTTCATTTTTAGACAGCCCGCTCGAACCGCAAGCCAGCCCACCCGTGACGTCACGGCAATGAAAAGCGCGGGTATATTCGAATCTTCGTTTTGTCGTCATTTTAATTTGCCGATATCACAATAACTATTCTGAATTTCGCGATACTAAATAGCATACCGGAAAGAGTAAAGGGCGGCGATTTCGAAAATATAGTTAGTTGGGGTTGCTTAAAAAATCGCCTCCTGAAAGTTTTTGTGACACCATGCTTCTTGAAGCCGGGGTCACGCTGCCCATACATCATATCATAGCCTGCTCTATACTGACAAAGCATGGCAGATCGCCACGAGACGCGGCCGCCGAAAGTAACAAGGTTGAGCGGCAGACAAGAGGCGTGTAACGGGCGCCCCGCTGCGGAGAAACGCCGAAACACACTTGTCCCGAGCGATGGAATGTCCGCTCGTGCTCCTCGCGTTCCTCGGGCTACCGCTTCGTTTCTCGTCGGGTTTGAAAACCATGTTTCGGGTACTCGCCGCTGCAAAAGCTGTGCGCTGAATACCAGACTCCCCGAGAAAGGCTCTGTGCTACCAGATCCTCACGCTCCAAGTCTGCGACCGGACACTGTATGGCTCCGTCATCGAACTGCCAGGCTTTGTGAGTATAGAGGAGGCTATGGTCACACAAAAGACTGTTTGCAAACTCGAGTCACCGTAATATGCGTGGTTCGAATGCCGCGTGCCACGTCTTCTCCTTCAACTCATTGCCACGCGGCATTCGAAGCGCGGATGTCGCGGTGACTTGCGTTTGAATCTGTTGTGCAGGCTGTCTTTTGTATGATGTATACGCAGTGTGACCCAGGCTTTACGCTCTTTCGTCTGCAATGGGTTAGTTTTCTTGTGTCATGTCCTTAGCTACCTTTATTTTTTGGTATAAGAACTTTTTTGTTCGGCTTTTCTTCTGTTTGGGTGGTTATTTTGGGTGATTAGGAGCAGCGAGACTGGCCGGCAAGATAATAAGGTTATGGCCAAAACAAACGTTTTATGCTGTTCCATCCACGAGTTGGAGACTGTTATAACGCTGCTCAATTTTCTCAGTATTTTCTCGAATAGTTGACCCATGAAGTTAAAAACGAATAGTATATAGTTTATAGCATATTTGGAACATAGGTAATTTCGTGTCGGCAGTATTTAACCAAATTGCAAAACAGAAATAACGTTTCATTATCCTTTTAACGCTCCTCCTATTAATATTCTTCTTAATATTAAAAAAAAAAAACATACGCACAAAACGAAATTATACATTAGAGATGCACGCTGGGAAGGACCTGGCGTGCGCAGTTAGGTGCGATCCCGCCCGTTTGTGGAGTTTCGAAAATCGAACTATAATTTTGTTCCACCGTACGGTTGCACCAGACGGGTAATTAACTGGTCTTGTGACGTCTTCGGTAGTTTTCGTACAGCTTCCCAATGGATGATTTATTGCCATCGTCATTTTTCTCGCGGAAACACAGGGAAGTTACCGAGTCTTGCAGCACTCCACCGCTTCCTGAGGATTAATGTGCCTCAGTCGCCATGACGGTTCTCCGACCAATGGATTAACGATTGAGATAGCCAAGGAGCCCCGGCACGATGTTCGGGGTAATCCATGCTTGTAAAGTTTGAAGAAAAGAAAATGCCCAGCAACGCTGCTCCATGCTCGCAAGCCCACTAAGTGCGCTCAATGGGGACACGGACGGGGCGCTCTGGTGCATCTGCGCACTTTGCTGGATAGTAACTCACCTTGTGCTTCCGTTTATTTTGCATCAAACTTTGGCGACAGGTGTGAAAGTGTACGAAAGTGCGCACGCAAGTGTTTCTATAGTTGCTACTAATGGTATTCTCGGGACACCCCAATGTTTTTAGCTGTTCGCAGCGCGTGCTCACAATTCTACTAATACCGGGAAGAAAAGCAGGTTTTGCGCATCGTTCGTGCGTCGCGGGAAGTAGTTCTTACAAGATTGGTCGTTGATAAAAGAAACGAGACTTTTTGTGTTTGAAACGTGTACGTCTCGATAAAATAACATAAAACTAATCTTAGATTCACCAACGTATTTCTTAATTCAACTTTTGAAGGGGAAACCCTATAACATTTCATGAGGAGGACTTTTTTCACTCTTGGGGTGAATACGAGTATAAACGGCGAGCAAGCTTTCCGAATTGAGTCTTTTGCGCATCGATACGCAAAGGTGTCCGAGCCAATCAAAGAGCAGCGTACAGAAGCAAACCCGCAATGACGAGGCAACCAACCTCGCGTCCTACATTGGTAGAGCGAAAACAAAGGCACGTGGGTGCATTTGGGGGGGGGGGGGGGGGGGGGGGGGGATAAGGAGCAGACAGATCTGCACGCCGTACACGGCCTGGAAGTTGGTTCGCTCTTTGCGCACCTCGTGCCCTTGTTTACCGTCCAGATGAGCCCAGTGTCTTCCCCCGACCTGAACCAGCGACAGCGCACGCTCGGCTGCCTCGTCGTGCGCGGTTCCTACTCGTTCTTTATGTGTTTGGAAGGCTCCTCCCCGCGGTGGATCCTCCCCCGTCCCTTCACTCCGTTTCGCTTTAAGTGCGACCGCAGCCAAGGCCATCTAGCCAATCAAGCGGCGCCAAAAGTGCACCGTCACGGCGCTCGTCACCTTTCTGCTTTTGCTATTGGCGACGTGCGCGATCAAAAGCGTCGCTGTGGTCGGCCTTCTACGATTGGCCGAATGGTGACTATGACGTCAGCAAAGGTTTTCTCATTGACGGAAATAAGAGGAATGGAAGAACTTCAATTTTGACGGTGTTGGCAGTGTTGCTTTGAGAGCGCTATGATTTCAGGCTTCCACCATGCCCATTATAAACACCATCAAACTTGTTGTTCACAAGGCAATGACGTCACGAAAGGTAACCGAAAGAGGGCGCCACCGAAACATCTCGCCGCTAATAACTGACGAAATCAAGGCGCCGCAATCCTGCGCTTCAGTTTCTTTCTTTTTTTTGCGCGCGCGTTTAGTTTTTGATAGCGAAACCCACGAGCAAAAAAGGGTGCCGTGACGATGCCCGTTTGGCGCTGCTCGATTCGGATCGTAGCCTTGGCTGCGCTCGGACCTCGAGTGAAAGGGAATTTCCAAGTGCAGTCCAAGGCGGAGGTAGGGAGGGTCAGGCAGAAGTCTTCCTAGAGGACGACGGGTCCTCTTCCAAGCCCAGGTCTCCAACTGGCCGAACCCCATTCGAGGGTAAGAAACCTCCTCCTTCCGTCTCCAGCACGCGCTCGTCGCCTTCCTTCGTGCTTCGGCTGCGCGTGCACGCACGGAGCTCACGAGAGGTTCGAGGGTTCCGTTGAAGGCAGGCAGATCGCGATAGAGGTAGTACAGCTCAACCACGCCTCCCTGCCGTTCTCGCTCTGTCGAGGCAGTTCTTCGCTATACTCTGTTTCACCTTGTGTTGTACCGCAGGAAAGGCTACAAGCGCGAGCTCCTTGCTCTAGGGCACACCTCGGCGGCACAAGCTCTCGTGCGTTAAGAGTAGCTCCCAGCGCTATGAGCTCGCGCTTTTAGCCTCGTCTGCGGTACAACAAAAGGTGAAACGGAGTATAGGCACGCGCAAGGGCGCCAAGGTTAAAGGACGATGTGCGTTGGAAGCCGCGCATATTAAAGCAGGCTTTACAGTGACATTAGGCACGAAGCAGGCGGAGTTAACAGCTGACGTGCTTCTTTAAGCCGCAGTCACGCTGAGTCTGAGGCGTTCCCTGTAGGACCGTCCTGCCGCTTTGGTCCCCTGTCTGCAGAAATGGTCCTTCGAAGATGCTCGAAGAGAATTCTCTTGTGTCTGCGGCGGACACTTTTCTATGATGTATGAACAGTGGGACTGCGGTCTTAGATAACGGACAGATTCTACTATACGTGCAGTACTGTTAACAACGTCTGCGGAACAAAATAACTCCCGTAACTAAAGCACAAGACTGTTGAACGAACGGAGGCGTAGCCAAATTTAGGGGATTATCCATAGCCTCCTCTATACTCACAAAGCCTGGCAGATCGCCACGAGACGCGGCCGCCAAAAGTGAGAAAGTAGTGCGGCAGACAACGGATGAGAGGAGAGGTACGTAACGGGCGCCCCGCTGCGGCGAGACGCCAAAACACACTTCTCACGAGCGATGGAATGTCCGCTCGTGTTCCTCGCGTTCTTCCCGCTACCGCTTCGTTTCTCGTCGGGTTTGAAAACCATGTTTCGGGTCCTCGCCGCTGCAGAAGCTGTGCACTGAATACCAGAAATGCTCTCTGCTACAAGATCCTCGCGCTCCAAATCTGCGACCGGGCACTCTATGTCTCCGTCGTCGAACAGCCAGGCTTTGTGGGTATAGACGAGGCTATGGATTATCTTAACCGTACGAAGCCTCAGAATATTTGTAGCCCGTAGAGATCCGAATCGAGGCACGTGCGACACGCGTAATCCTATTTTGTTTTAAACGTCGCAGTCTCAACTGGTAGCCTAAATTTGAAATACAATCGAATCCGCGTGGAGGGAAACCCAATACGAAGTTGCTCATTCGAACATTCCACCGCCAATGGCTCTCTGAAGTTTAGCATAACAAAAAATGCATAAAGGCAACCGCCCAGCGGAATATTTGTGCAGACTGGTTGCTCCTGGGGTCGTGGAAAGAGTCAAGCACACCACGACACGGAAAGCTCAGAGAGCGTAAGCAGGCGCAGCGTGCAATATTTGCACGACCGTTTCCGCGTGTGCTGCCGAAATGCATGCCGTCGCACGTACACCCTTCCCCGTAGGCGGCCACTGTTGCCGATATTTATGCCAGGCGCACAAAACGTCGAGGCTAAACACCTCCGCGACTCTCGGACACATTTCACGTCAAGTGTCTATTGATTGACAAGGAAACAGCGCACCCTCAAAACAAGCGCTCTAAAGTTTTCATACACACAAAAGAAAGAGCCACTTACACAGCGCTGATTGACAACTCTTGGTTATATTTACAATTTTCATTTTCGTCTTTCTTTGTAGACTTTTTTATAGGGTTCCTATGGCAAAAAATTGCCCTTTTCTTCTTCCTTCTTCTTTCTGTGTTTTTGTAATAGGAAGCTAATCCATAAAATTATTGTAAGGCTAAGTACTCCAGTTCTTTTTTGGATAACATTATGGACGGAGTGCTAACACATCTCTCCTCTTGTCTGGCAATGTTCTCTGCTTCCATAATTTCTCTTGTTAGCTTGTCGTAGTTC
Organism: Ixodes persulcatus; assembly: GCA_013358835.2. Lineage (NCBI taxonomy): Eukaryota > Metazoa > Arthropoda > Arachnida > Ixodida > Ixodidae > Ixodes > Ixodes persulcatus. Next base: position 4,485 of record JABSTQ010009313.1, on the reverse strand, counting down.
CTGCCTAAAACTGTGCATTTCTTCAGCTGCGCTGAGCAGCCACAGTCTCGACAGTGAATTCCCAGGTGTCCGGAGATTTTGTTGGTGATAGTGCAGTTGTGCTCACGAAGGCGACCGTTGACGCACCGTCCCGTCTGTCCTATGTGCGTCAACGATCGCCTTCGTGAGCACAACTGCACTATCACCAACAAAAACTCCGGACACCTGGGAATTCACTGTCAAGACTGTGGCTGCTCAGCGCAGCTGGAGAAATGCACAGTTTTAGGCAGGAACTACGACGAGCTAACAAGAGAAATTATGGAAGCAGAGAACATTGCCAGACAAGAGGAGAGATGTGTCAGCACTCCGTCCATAATGTTATCCAAAAAAGAACTGGAGTACTTAGCCTTACAATAATTTTATGGATTAGCTTCCTATTACAAAAACACAGAATGAAGAAGGAAGAAGAAAAGGGCAATTTTTTGCCATAGGAACCCTAGTCTACAAAGAAAGACGGAAATGAAAATTGTAAATATAACCAAGAGATGTCAGTCAGCGCTGTGTAAGTGGCTCTTTCTTTTGTGTGTATGAAAACTTTAGAGTGCTTGTTTTGAGGGTGCGCTGTTTCCTTGTCAATCATGAACAACCAACTCGCCCGAACCTCCGTTTTAACAAGTGTCTATTGCTTCGAACGACCCCCTGGACTGCGTTGTCGAGGAATACGTTTTGGTTTTTACGAAACAAGCTATTGCAACGAGCAATGTTATGATGCGGAGCAAATTCGCGGCAGATAATAAAACAAAATTCTGAACTAAGACTGCGCGAAAGCGCACGTAAAGACAGGAGAGAGTTTAGGAGCTCTTGTAAGGGTATCTTGACATTTCATGTAACGCAAACTGACAGACGTACGTCGGGGACGAAAGTCCCCAGGACGCGCGAGGTGCGACTGAAACGCATTGCTCTGTCATCCGCCGGCGGGTCGCCTGGTTTGGAGATTACGCAAAAGCGCATGCGCGTCCTACTGTGCTTGCAAACATGTGTGTTTTCCCGCTTTTCTGCGGCGCGGCGCTTAACTCGGAATCGGGTGCGTGGTGCCGCCTCGGAGATAGCACTTGCGGATTTTGAGCGTCTGCTACACATTCCGAAACCGGAGATACCACCTGCGGCATTGCGCCGCATTTCGCCGTGTCAGCGCACCTTGCTTATAACCAGTTGAGTTTATCGCTCAGTTGAGCTGCCGTGACTTCTTGCTTTATAGGTGCCATGCCAGCAAGCGCTATCTCCGAGGCGGTACCACGCGCCCGATTCCGAGTTAGGTGCCGCGCCGCAGAAAAGTGGGAAAACACACATGTTTGGAGGCACAGTAGGACGCGCATGCGCTTTTGTGTAATCTCGAAACCATGCGACCCGCCGGCAGATGGCAGAGCAATGCGTTTCAGTCGCAGCTCGCGCGTCCTGGACATTTTTGTCTACGACTGTACAAGGGCAAAGTCAGCGAACGTTGCAACTGCGAACGCGGTCTCAGTGAAATGCGTACATTTTTCAAATAATCACGAAATGACATTGGGTTTGCCAAGGCAACGCCGAAAGCTTACGCCCACATACCCGTATACCTTCGGCATGTTTCCTATTCACCGAAACGATGGAACAAGGTGCCTCCGCACAACTTTTAGAAATTGAAAACGAGGAATTGTATCCCGTTTATTCGATGAATAGGCCGCTACTACGGGGGGATCCGGCTTCGTGGACCGCCGCGCCCACAAGTCATCCTGATGCCTCCGAACCTTAGGAATAAAATGCGCCCACCACTTCCCAGCTGCAGTTCAAATCGAGGAAACGGTGGCAGTTGTTGTGGTCCCAAAATCAGGCGAGGCTCACGGGCGATGCCGTGCTGAAAAGCCGACTAAGGCTGCAAGGGAACGGGAAGTCTTTGTGGGATGCCTTGCTGTGATTCTTCGATGCATACCTGTCGCGAAATCAGCCTTTCAAACGAGTGGGACCGATGCACTCGCTAAAGTGCCAACTACTTGCTAGTTTTTTTTTTTTTTTCTTTCATCTTTCGCTTTGCACGTGGGAAAAGTAGAAATAGGCTCTAATACAGTCAGCGAGCGAACGCCGCAGCGTGGATTGACTTTCCAGGACAAGCGCGTATTCTACTTGCAAATCTTTGCCGAAAGTTTTCCGACATCGAGAGTTCTCCAGGAAGCGGGGCCAATATTTACTATTCAGGAATTGGGAGCTTTGCTGTTTCTTGCTTTTTGCGCGCCTCTTGATTTTTTTCTTTCTTCTGCGGGGCTGGTTGTTGCTTTATTTCCTATTTCGATTTGCATAGCGTCTCGAGAGGCGTCCGCAATTTACATTTTTTGGGGAGTAAGAGGGCGAAGAGGGTACGTTGTTCCGCGCAGAAGTTGTTGGCAACGTGGCCATTTCTGCTCATGAAACGACGTTTCTTACTCGTGGCGTATTATATTTGCTTCTCTCTCCCTCTCTCCAAGTGCGCATGCATCAACATATCATGAGCTCGGCCTCATCTATGCTTCGCCCTATTCTTTGGCTCAGCCACTGCGCACGCTAAACTCTGTGTTCGAGCCAAGAATCAATTTGTCCCTAGCCCGAGGTAAAAACGAAGGCGGTGAAAAAAACAAAGATCCTCGTCTCAATGCTTCAAGAAAAACAGTAGTGCTTTTATCGTTTAAACAAATACAATGTTTTCTCCGGACGCGCAATTTTTTTTTAATTTTACGAAATTGGGGAACTTTTTGATGCCTGAGGTTTGTCGAAGGAATCCTTGTTTTTGAAAAATTTGTTGGTTTCGAGCTATCGCGTATTTTATGCGCCGTTTGGTCGTTCCACATGAATAATTTTGAAAGGTAAAGAAATGGCAACAAAAACCGAGTGATTACTGCGTCCGGTGCCGGTATTTTTATTACACCGGATAACTGTACGTTGTGTACCTGCGGTTGAGCCCGGGTTTGTGCCTCCCTGCAATGTATGACCAATTAACAAAACCCGAGGGACTTTTAGGGATTGTCCGGTGATATCCGGAAGTTATCAAGTGTTTGCGCAAGTCAGGTAGAGAGGGCCTCCTCAGTATAGTGAGATATGATATTTGTTGTAATAAAAGACCCCCAAATATTCCTTACATCAATTATGATCATCAATACGAAACTTCACGCCAAATTTCGCAAGTACGCACGGCTGGTCGTGTCGTGACGTCACATCAGGCATGGTGACGTCAGAGTCGCGGGCGTTGACTTCTTCCCGATTTTCATCAACATGGTTGATGATACGTACAAAGATCATCGCCGAAGAATTCAGCTTTAATCAAAAATGTAGATCTTGTCTTTCTTGGAACGAAGTTATTTCATTCAAACAGCGGTCAAGAGCCGCAGTGGCTCATTTTACGTGATGTTACGTCAGAGCTCCCGCCGTTGCCAACAAAAACGCTGTGTGTTTCGCGGGTGCAATCTGAGCGGTCGGGCTTTGTTTAACATTGAATTACTCGTGCGGCGGAGGAACTAAAATTCAGATATTATTGGAATGATTCTCCTAAAAGCAGTGAAAATGTAATTTAATTGTTTTCTGAAAGACAAAATTTCACGGGACAATCCCTTTAATACCGCGAACGAAGACTGCCAACCTAACCCTTCCGTGAATCAATGACCTGCCACGTTTCCGGTAGCATGGAGATACAAAAACCCGAGGCAGTGGAGCATTTCAATATTTGAAACGATCTCTCACGAATCCGCGTTTGCAATAAATGAGGTCCGGCGGTTGTCGCTCCACGCTCCATACTTTAGCTTTCTCTAAAGCTAGTTGCCAGAGACAGGCTAAAGACGACGCCGAAAATGAGTAAGAGACCGGATGCGGTATTGCCCCCCCCCCCTTTTTTTTTTTTTGTTTTTGCGCGCTACCAACTGGCTTTGTTGTCCCCTAATCTTAAACCGATTAGATCTCCATAACTTTCTCTCCCTTTGCGCCAGAGCAAAACGTGCGTAGCCGGCTCCGAGTTGCCAGCGGCGACTCGCAGTCGTGGAGCGCCTCCTCGCCGAGTAGCGCTGGTGCACCACAGATGGAACAACAGAAAGGTTGCCCTCGTCTCGGTCCTCTTCTTGTTTCCTCTCGTCGCTGCCTTCATCCCCGAGAAGCCGCTCGGGCGCGGAACCGGCTGTTTCCGCCGCATCCACTTGAACAATGCGGTTCCAAGCAGCCGTCTTCGTTCTTTACGTTGCGCTCCAGTTCCCCTCGCCGACTCCTGTCCGCTTCGTGCGTGGAGGGGACACAACATCAGCAACAGCAGCGCAGCGAGCAGCAGCCTCCAAAAACGCCCCGAAAGGCACAGATGAAGCCTTCAACTGCATGCCGTAAACCTTATCGACGAATCCAGCTCGACAGCGCAGAATAAACACGGCCGCACGAGCCAAATCCCGAGGGCCACTGTTTTATACGGGCGCGCCGCATTGTACACTCCTTTCGCGTTTCAGCAGGAGCACATTTATCGAGAAG